>CAUYQG010092158.1:0-12770 GCA_963574415.1 Tarsius wallacei
GAAAAGAAAAAAACAAACAACCCCATTATAAAATGGGCAAAAGATATGAACAGACACTTCTCAAAGGAAGACATCCAAGCAGCCAACGGACACATGAAGAAATGTTCAACCTCACTAATCATCAGGGAGATGCAAATCAAACCACTCTGAGATACCACCTAACTCCAGTCAGAATGGCAATTATCAATAACTCAAAAAATAACAGTTGCTGGAGAGGGTGTGGTGAAAAGGGAACACTTCTACACTGTTGGTGGGAATGTAAACTAGTGCAACCTCTGTGGAAAGCAGTGTGGCAATTCCTAAAAGCTCTAAATATCAACCTCCCATATGACCCCGCAATTTCCCTACTGGGAATATACCCTGAAGAACTGAAATCACTCTATCAAAAAGATACCTGCACACATATGTTTATCGCAGCCTTGTTCACAATAGCTAGAACCTGAAAACAACCATTCTGTCCATCAGAAGAGGACTGGATTAAAAAAAATGTGGTGCATATACACAATGGAATACTACACAGTCATAAAAAAGAACAAAATCATGAATTTTGCAGCAACCTGGATGGAACCAGAGTCTATAAAACTGAGTGACCACTCACAAAGAACTGAGTATCACATGTTCTTACTCATATAGTAGACCTTGATCATCCAACATATTGGATGACTGACAGTGGTGGGAAACTATGGGGAAGGAGTGGTACGGTGATGGGATTAATGGTAGTAAATATCTGTCTGGAGATGGGGAGACAATGACTGACAGTGGTGGGAAACTATGGGAAAGGAAAATGACTGACAGTGGTGGGAAACTATGGGGAAGGAGTGGTACGGTGATGGGATTAATGGTAGTAAATATCTGTCTGGAGATGGGGAGACACCTCTCATCAACAAGGGTGCCTGAAGGAAGCATATTAATATACAACCATTAACTGTACCCCACAATATCATAATAAAAAATATTGAATAAAAAAATATATATATGATGCATAAGGTTAGAAAGGGAACAGAAAGCTCTTAAACATTTTCACAAGGCTTCTTTGATGCAAAAATACTTTATTATGCTAAAGGCACTTTGCAATTAGCATGTTCATGATCTTTTATTTCTTACCTCATAATGGATGAGGCAGAAAGTACCACCAGAATCCCTACCACATTCACTGGTGTCTGAGGTTTCTCTCCAGTATGTACTGACACCTCTTGATGACAAGAACATTTCCACAACCTTTATATTTTTAGTCACTATGAGCTTACTGTGAACCCATGGTGGTCACTGATAAAAAGGTCCCTCTTCTGAAAAAGGCTTTCATAATTTCTGCATTCAAAGGATTTTAAAGTTGATATTTAACCAAATAACCAGCTAGACACTTCTGCTCAAGTCTTTTCCACATTGAATGTATAGTTTTTAACTATGTTTGTAACATGAAAGATGTAACTGCCTGCTGAAGGCATGACCACATCCACTGCATTTATAAGATTACCATCTTGGGCAAATCCTCTGTTATCTCCTGAGGGTGCACATCTTTCAACTGACTGTCCCACAAGGACTGTTTTCCCGCCTTCAAGGAGCCAACTGGTGTCTAATGATGCCTGAGGGGTAACAGCAGTCATCATATAAACAGGGTTTTCCCCCTGCAAGAGTGCACTAGTGCCTAATATGCTGTGACCAGCTGTGGAAGGACTGTGCATCTTCACTGAAATTCCATGTTTCTCCCTTGTGTGTAATTTTCTTATGTTTAACAAGGCAAGACATGTAGGAGTATGCTTTCTCACACTCGCAGCCACAGGGTCTGTCTCCTGTATGAGTTCGATGATGTAAGATGAGCATTGACTTTTTAATGAAGGTTTTCCCACAGTCACTGCATTTACATAAGGGTTCACTCCTGAGTGAATTCTCTGATGTCTAATCAACCCGGACTTCTGCGAACAGATCTGTCCACGTTCAGAACATACAAAGGGAGTCTGTCCTGTGTAGTATCTCTGATGTGCTACGAGGAAGACTTTCTGGTTGAAGGCCTTGCCACAGTCAGTGCAGTCATAGGGTTTCTCTCTGGAGTGAGTTCATTAATGTATAAGGAGATATCCTTTTGAGTTAAGCCTTTTCCACATTCAATTCCTGTGTAGGTTTTTACTCCAGTGTGAACTCATTGATTCAAAATGAGCAGTGATTTTCGGGAGATACATTCCCACGTTCACTGCACTCATGGAGTTTTTCCCCTTTGTGAGTTCCTTGAAGTTCAGTGAGCTTGCGCTTTTTGTACAAGGCTTTTCCACATACACTACATCCATGGTATTTCTTTCCCGTATGAATCCTCTCATGCTCATTGAGCTGAGGTTTCTTTCTTTCTTTTTTTTTTTTTTGAGTTGGCGTCTCACTCCGTTGCCGAGGCTGAAGTGCAGTGGCTTGCTCCTGGCCACTGCAGCCTCGACCTGCTGGGCTCCAGTAATCTTTTGACATCAGCCTTCCAAGTAGCAAGAACTACAAACATGTGCTACAATGCCTGGCTAATTTTTTTGATTTATTGTAGAGACGAGGTCTTGCCAAGTTGCCCGGGTGGTTCTCGATCCACAGCCTCAGGCAATTCACTTGCCTCAGCCTCCCAATGTGCTGGGATTACAGGTTGAGTCACCAAGCCTGGCCCAGCTGAGAATTCTTGAGAAAAGCTTCCCTACATTCAGTGCATTCATGGGCTGTGTCTATATTGTGTGTTTCTGATGTTTACAAAACTGTGACAATACTGATAAGCTTTCTGTTGTCACAGGATACCACTTCAGTATGAGTTTGTTCATGATTGTCATGGAGAAAGGTTCTACCATTTCCATTAAGCTCAGCAGGTTCCTTCTGTTGCATATTCTGTTCTGGCCTATTAAACCTAGATATGATTTCAAAGCTTTTCCATGCTTATAGCCTTTTTCTAACCCATTCATCATTTTTTGGTGTCAAAAGTGCTGCTGCAGGTGATAATCAGCTATCTCAATTTCTAAGATAGAGAGAACAATAAATTTTCCATGAGCAACACGAGGAATAAAACTGTTTCAAAATGCCCTGGGATTAACTGGCTCTTTAGTGGAATCCCCATGATATCTACATGAAAGAAAATTGCAAGAAAAATGTTCCCTCTTCCTTAAAAACTTCTAAACAACTTTTTTAAAAAATTGCAGTTAAGTGTACATAAAATAAAATTTGCCATCTAACCATTTTTATGTGTACAGATATCTGGCATTTAGTAATATAAACAAACCAAAACGTAACAGCCATCAGCCTAAAATAGGATTAGATAATTCACAATGGATTAATACGGGTGTAGCCACTCTTTTATTTGTACTTTTTTTGAGACACAGTATCATTTTGTGATCTATATTGGAGTGCAGGGGCAAGATTGCAATTCACCATAGCTTTGACTGCCTGGGATCAAAGGGTGTTCCTACTTCAGCCTCTCCAGTAGCTAGGGCTACAAGCACATGCCACCATGCCTGACTAATTTTTGTATTTTTTGTAGAGTTGAGGTCTCGCTGTTACCCAGGCTGGTCTAGAATTCCTGGGCTTAAGCAATATTCCTGTCTTGACCTACCAAATACTGTGATGTCATCTCTAAACACCAAAAATATGATCTTCACTACTTTCCCCTCTTCCTGATTCTCACTCACCTTGATGGGTTGAACTATGGATTTTAGCTTCCAATGTCCATAGTGGTTCCCCTTGTTCCATCTTGGATTGGGTATCAGGTTTGCTGGTTTGATACCCTGTACATAGTGAATGACAGGTGCTTCGGGATCATTGAATTGCATTATGTTTCTCTGATCATATAAGAAAGGTATATTTCAGGGACTGCATAATTTGCATGTTTGCAAATTAAAGGGTTTTTTTTGTTTCTATTATTTCATATACTTTTTGAAATTTTAGATTAGGGGTGGGGTCTTGCTATGTTACCCAGACCTGTCTAAGCTCCTGGACTCAAGGTATCCTCCTTATCTGACCTCCCATAGTGCTGGGATTGCAGCAGGCCCAGTCACCATGCCCAACCTAAAGGCTTTTTTCTAAGATGACAGTAGATTATACCTCCTCCTCTGGGACCAAGGAAGGGAGCTGACAATTTACCACTTGTGGCATACCAAAGCTTTTGGAAGTTGATAAAGGAAGGGCCACTACTGGGCAATCTTTAGGAGACAGGGCGGCTGTCTTCAACCAATGACACCAGGTTGCTGTAATTCTGTAACATCACATCCCAGTGCAAGTCCTTCTGTACAGGGTCCAGAATCCGCCATTCCTGCCAGGTGTACTCCACAGCCTCATCCTTCATTGCAAGCAATTCCTGTAAAAACACAGTCCTATTGAATGTGTTTATTCATTGAGGTGGAAGGAATTTTAAAAGTGTTCTGCTCATTTTCATCATGTAGTCTGCATCTATGGAGTTGTCCCTTGGTATACTCAAGGATTGGCCCTATGATACCCTGCATACACCAAAAGAAGCATATTCAAGTCCTGCAGCCAGCCCTGCAGTACTGCTAATATAAAAAGTTGACCCTCCAAATATGTGGGCTTTGGATTCTGCCAAGATGGTATTTTTGTGTCACATTTGGATATAAGTTGACTTACTCACTTTAAACCTGTAGTGTTCAGGGTCAACTGTGCTCCTACTTTTGTCAACATCTGAAAAGTCATATTTTAAAATTCTGTAAGTTTTTCTGGGCACAATGCCTTATGCCTATAATCCCAAGACTTTGGGAGGTTAAGAAGAGAGGATTTCCTGAGCCCAGAGTTCAAGACCAGTTTGGGCAACTTGGCATGACCCCATCTCTGCAATTAAAAAAAAAATTAGCTGGGTGTGGCAGTACATGTCTGTCCATCTACTTGGAAGGCTGAGATGGAAGGATCACCTGAGTCAAGCAGGTAATGGCTTCGGTGGCCATAAGTGTGCCACTGCACTCCAGCTTGGGCAACAGAATGAGAATCTGACTCAAAAAAATCTGTAACTCTGTAGTCATCCATTAATTCAAAACATCCTAGGTTTCAATAATATGTGGTCATTAAATCCTCTTGCTGCCTGTGTTTTTCAGCACCTACTTGCCTTCACTGTATTTTTTGCAATAAATGTTAGTGACAAAGTCATTGCATGCATGCAGAATAATCTAGCATAATTCCCTCATGTTATAATGCTATAATGTTAAACAAAACAACGAATATTCACTGGACCTAAAAAAATTATAATACATGGAAGTATCTATATATATGACATACACTATATGTGTATATATACATTCAAATGTGTGTGCCACACACATAAATACACAGGTAAATGTCTAAAGCACAGTAATAATAACCATTTTGTTAATGTTATTCTAGTGAATAAGAAAAAAATGTACATGGGCAAACATATTTTATCACTATTCAGTTTGAGTCTTTTACATTGAAAATGTATCCATGATGCTGGACATGGTGGCTCACGCCTATAATCCCAGCACTTTGGGAGGCCAAGGTGAGAGGACTGCCTGAGTCCATAGATTTGAGACCAACCTGGGCTACTTGGTGAGACTTCATCTCTAATAAATCAAAAAATTTGCTGGGCATGGTGCCACATGCCTGTAGTTTCAGCTATTTGGAAGGCTGAGGCAGAAGGATCACCTTACTCCAGTAGGCCAAGACTACAATAGCCATGAGCATGCCCCTGCACATGTCCAACCTCAGTGATAGAGTGATACTCCAACTCAAAAAATAGTAATAATTAAAAATGTATCCATGAGTCTGTGGTTCTTTCTGATATCAAATACATAATGTGTCTCCAACTCTCTGATTCTCTGATGCCAACTGGGTATCCTACAGTTCAATCCTATTCTAACATTAACTAACTGGAGTTATCAGACTGCACAGTTTTAAGGGCTCAGCCCTATGAGACTGTCCTCCTATCAGGTGCCAGTTGTAAACACTAGGTCTCCAGGTTTCCTGAACTTCTGTCTGACTTAGCAACAAATGTGGGAGTTGCCATGAAAACCCCATGAGTCTTGATAATTTGCTAGAATGACTCACAGATCTCAGGAAAATGTCACACTTACTGTTCCAGTTTATTATAAAGGATACAAATGAGACAGGAGGTAGCTAGAGAAAAACTTGGTAGACAGGGCAGGTCGCCCAGTATCAGGTCTCCCTGCAGGCCTCTGGGACTGATACCCTTGCATTGGTAAATAAGCTGCCTAGAAGTCTCTCAAGCTAGAGCTTAAGTATTCACTGCTGGGATAGAAAAACAGCCAATCAGCTCACTGAAAGTGCTGACCAATCAGCCCACCATTAACCACCTGCCTTCTTTGGATGGGTTCTTAGTACTGAACAATTTGCACAGCTAATGCAAGTCAATTGGCTCAGTCTTAAGGCTATATAATCATCATGTTTAAGTTCCAAATCGGCAACCCCTTTGGATCCCCTCCCACTGTGGAAGCTTTTCTGTCCTCTCTATAAATCTTGCTTTCTCAGTTTCTAACCATCCCATTCGTGCCCCTCATTCCCCCTGGGCATGAGAATAGAACCCCAACCTGAAGAGTTGCTGAAGATCATCAGTATAGAAGAGCCATGCACCCCGGAGGCTGTCTTGCCAGCCACTGAAGCCAGTTCAACCGGGAGAGTTGCCAGCAGAAGGTGAGACTCCAAAACTGAGACACTCCTGGGGTTAAATTTGCCAGACTACCAAATCAACAGCACTCCCAGGGCTTGATTTGCCAGCCTATTAGAGCCAAAACCCCTGGGGCTAGGCTTGCCAGCCCATCAAGCTGACATTCTCTGGGGCTCGGCTAGCTGACCTATTGAGCTGACACTCTGGAAACCCAGGCTGACCTGAAAAATCTATATCATAAATGAATAGACAGAAGAAGAGGTAGAGAAGTCCAAAGAGTCTCAAGCACAGGAGTCTCTGTTCCCCAAAAGTTGGAATATGCCTCATTTCCGCATATGATTTCCAAACTCCAAGAGGATTCTTATGGTGGCTTCATCACTAGGCATGTTTGATTAAATCATCAACCATTGACAATAGAACCCAGAGGTTGGAGTTGGGGTTGAAAGTTCCAACTCTCTAATCAAGAATTGGTCTTACTTGTGACCACCCTCCATCCTGAAGGTATCTAGTGGCCTACCCCAAGTTACCTCATTAACATAAACCCATGTGTAATTAACTGAGATTGGTATTAATAACAAAAGACACACCTGTCCCTCAGGAAATCCGGAGGGTTTTAGGAGTTCTGTGCAAAGAACCAAAGACAGAGACAAAATTTATTATACCATAATGAGTCATTTCTGTAATCAAAAAAATAAAGGCATTAAAAAGATGGCATATTAATAAATGAGCTTGAACACAGGGAAGGGTTTTGTATTTTCTGAGATACGGTAAAGCTCTAAAGCAAATCCCATGTATCTCAATAACCCAAGCCATCACCAAATAGAACTTTGGCCAAATCTGTACTCACACACTGGTTCAGAAACTGTTCATGGAGTATCTATGAAAGTCATACCTTCCACATTCCAGAAAATTAGGTTTAATAACAGATAAACCCAGACAGTGACAGGGCTGGGTATATAGGCTTCCAGACTGTGGGCTCTGAAAAAACTGTCCTCTGAATTCCATTTGATCTATTCCCACAGGGAACTCACAATAATCATTTAAGAAAAGTCATACAAAATCAGACTGTATATCTTTTAGAAGATGCTGGTAAGGACAAACTGCATCATCACTTCTCGCAAAAACAATCAATGAAACTAAACAAGACTTAAGTGCCATGAAATAATGATATCCTCTAAGGAAATGATCTGCTCAGTCACTGTGTTCTTATAACTTATGATGATTTTCTGGGTATGATGGCTGTCAGAGATACTGGATGCAAATTGGCACTTAATGTCCCAATTTTAAAGGTACAGACTAAGTCTCTTTTTCCCCAGAGCCCATTTTTTCAAATGTATATCTTCATTTAAGTGAACTGATTTCTTCAGGCCTCCACAAACTCATCAAGGAATCAAATTAAGAATAAAACAAATCAAAAGTCACCTGGGTCTTTGTAATTTTCTTCTGTTTCAGGAAATACTCAGTAAATAGGATGCTGTCTTTGGTCTCTTCTGGATCTGTCCTCAATGTTGGTTAAGAAATGTGAGTCTCCAGTCAAAGGTGTCCCAAGAACTGATATCCAAGCCTAAGTCCAGGAACCCCCCCCTTCCTTCACTTGAACTCTCTTGCCCCTGAGAAACCAGAACCTGGGAGGTGAAGAGCAAGTTCATTTGGGTAACGCATGTCCTCTGGGCCTAAATGCTCTAACTGCTGCTACAAACTCACTTTAAGTTAAGACCAAAATTTGTTTTTTCAGATTTTAAATATATATTACTTTAGTTTCACTTTTTCCTCAGTTTAAAAAATATATATTTTATTTTAAAGACATGGGGTACATTTCAGGTTTAGGTATACAAGTGGTCATTGCACAGGCAAAGTTTGGGCCTACATCTGGACCCCACTTTGCATGGTTTGAGATCAGGTACCCTTATTAATGTTATTTGTCAACCCCTCCCAACCCCTGGGCAGTTTACTGCTACTGTCAATCTCTTTCTTATAGCATTATGGTAAATGTTCAGGGTTCACTTATGAGTGAGAACATATGGTACTGTTCTTTGTTTCTGTGATAAGCCACTGAGTATATAGACTTAAATCCATCCAAGTTTCCTTGAAGTCCATAATTTTGCTCTTCTTTATGGCTACATAATATTCCAATGTGTATATGTTCCTTATTTTTTTAAATCTAGTCTACTCTCAATGGGCAAAACAATTGGTTCCATGTTATTGCAGTTGTAAATTGTGCTGCAATAAACATGCATGTTCAGGTATCTTCTTTTAGAATGATTTGTGTTCCTCCAGGTATATTCTCAGGAGAGGGACAGCTGAATCATATGAAAGGTCAATTTCTAGTTCAATTTCTAGGAATGGTCACACTGTTTTCCATAGAGGCTGAACTAGTTTGCATTCCCACCAACATTGTAGAAATGTTTCCTTTTCTCTGCATCCTCACTGTCATCTATTGTTTTTTGTTTTATTAATGATGGTAAGGCCCATATGTCTAGCTGCACCTTTATTAAGTGTACCATTCTTTACACCCCAGTGTAATGAAACATAATACTCTGAATATGAAGCTGAAGTAGCTTGAATGAGAGACAAAATGTTAGAAAGGAGAAACAGTATGGAACAAAGTCTCAAAAGCAGCAGACTCCTCTGACAGAACAACTTGAGAGTCCTATAGAAGGTGAAGATCTGGGCATTTTTTTTCCTTAAAATCTTGTGTGTCAGCCAGCAATGATGGCTCATGCCTATAATCCCAGCACTTGGGAGGCCAAACGAGAGGATTGCCTGAGTCCACAGGTTCAAGACAAACCTGGGAAACTTGGTGAAACCTCATCTCTACAAGAAACCAAAAAATTAGCCAGTGTGGTGGTGCATGCCTGTAGTTCCAGCAACTTGGAAGGCTGAGGTGGAGGTGCACGTCAGTCCATCAGGTGGAGGTGGTGGTGACTGTGAGAGTGCCACTGCACTCCAGCCTGGGCAACAAAGAAAAAAGGCTAGGTGCAGCGGTTGATGCCTATAATCCCAGCACTGAGAGGCCAAGTTGAGAGGACTGTCTGAGCCCATTGGTTCATAACCAGCCTGGGAAACTTGGCAGGACCTCATCTCTACAATAAACTTCTTTAAAAATAGCCAGGCTTGGTGGCTTGTGCCTGTAGTTCCAGATACTTGGAAGGCTGAGGGAGAAGATCACCTTAGCTCAGCAAAGCAAGACTGCGGTGGCCATGAGTGTGCCACTGCATTCCAGCCTGGGCAACAGAGTGAGATTCTGGCTCAAAAAAAAAAAAAAAAACCACGTGTGTCCACAAATCTGTTTATATGGGTATAATATGGGCTGATAGTGGCTGCCCAGAACATATGTCCATGTCCTAACCCCCACAAACCTCTAAATATGACCTTATTTGGAAAAAGGGTCTCTGCAGATGTAGTTGAAATTCCCAAGATTATATCATCCCCAGTTATTTATGGAGGCCCTATATCCATTGACCTGTGTTCTTATAAGAGACACAGTCTGGGTGAGGTGACTCAAGCCAGTAATCCTAGCCCTAAGTACACACACATATACACATATATACACAAAGTATTATGTAGGTCTATTAACAGAGGATTAATTGAATGAATATTAGTATATACATCCAATGCAATACTGTGCAGCTATAATAAATATTCAATTTTTGCAATGCAGTGGCTCACACCTGCAATCCCAATGCTTTGAGAGACCAAGGCAGCAGGATTGCTTGAGGCCATGGAATGAAGAAAAGTCTGGGTAATATAGCAAGACCCCATTTCTACCAAAAATAAAATTTTAAAATTCTATACTTAGAAAAAAAAGTAACTCAAAGTAATAGACAGCATAATTGTTTTTCTGCCATAATACTAGTATAATATATATACACTCACACACAGACACACAGACAAAAAAGATCCACATGAAAACATTAATGTGATTATATCTAAATATTACAAGTCATTTTTCATTTTTATTCTTTTTTTTTTATAAGTATGTAAAAACTTTTAATGGAAAATCCTGTGCCCAAATCATACTGTAAGTTTGGGTCTTTTTAAGCTTACATTATTAAAAAAGTAAAATGACAGAAAAGAAACACAACTTATAAATTTGCAGTGAACACAAAGTTTAAAAGTACAAATACAGAAAAAATAGCAGTTTTTATTGAGTCAGAAATATTATGTACATACCACTAACAACAACTGTGTACATTTTAATTCCCTTAATTCACAATAACCTCGAGAGAGGGACTTAACTTCTCTTTGCACAATGAAGAAATAAGACTGGGGCTTATTAACTCACCCAAGTCATCCCGCAGAACAAGAATACAAATAAAAAGCCAGTCATTTTTTTCTCAACATCCACACGTTTACCTCTGTGACAGTGTAATTTGGAAATGTCAAACTATTCACTTAGAAAATATAAAGGAATCAGTTTTAAAGTTTTCAGTAAAACATAGGAATGCTGAAGTATTTAAGGGAAGGTATATTGATGTCTGCAACTGACTTTGAAATGTGCCCAAATTTTTTAAAAGAAAATAAGATGAATGAATGTACAAAGAGAAGGATAAATAGGGCATGTATAGTAAAATGAGAATATTACAATCGATGTTAATATTACAACTTGTGTTCACTGAAAAACTCATTCAACTTTGCTATGTTTCTGGAATTTTTATAATAAATATTGAGGTTGAAAAGCCTACTAGTAGTAACAAAAGGAAATAAATAACCAATCAGTTTACATCAAGAAGGAAGAAATCACACCAATTATAAAAAGCCGCTCACTTTAGAGTCATTAAATCCTCAATCTTCCTACATGTGGGGAAGGAAGGAGGGGATGATGTAAGGTCTTAAGGAGATCTCTAAACTGTTCTTTTTTATATATCATTTTATTTTTAATAGAGATGGGTGTCTCCCTACGTTGTCGTGGCTGGCCTTGAACTCCTGGTTTCATGCAATCCCCTGGTCTTAGCCTTCCCAAATTCTAGGATGTCAGGCATGATCCACCGCACCTAGCCATTTTTTTTCATTTTATATAATTTCCATTCATTCATCCATCCATTCATTCATTCACAAACTATTCATTTAAGAAGGAACTGTGATCAGTTCTGGCAAGATGGCGATGGGGCAGCTTGGTCTGTGAGACCTCCATGAAAGAGGACACAGAAAGACTTGTGCTCTCTCCCTGGGGGCATGCTCTTCACACGGAACTTGGCCACTGACACTGCAGAAGCATCACAGTGGTCCCGGCAACCACCACCGCCACCCTCGCCACCGCCACTGCTGCGATCCACTCCCCCCACCCCCACCACCGCCACGGTATGGGCACCCACTGCCATCACCACCTGTGTCTGAAGTGATCCATGCCTTCAGACCTTGTAACCCCTGCACGCAGGATCTGCTGAGATCACTGCTAGCACTACTGCCGCTGTGACGTCCAGCTGAGTCTTGGATCTCCTCCTGTGTGCCTTGGGGCCAGGCTTCCATTTCCGGCTTCCTTCTGGCTCCCTTTCTGGCTCCCTCCCTGGTGGGATGAGCAGCTGAGATAAAGATCATCTGGAGCCCTGAGATAGCACCACCTGCTGGCGACACAAGGTAACAACACCAAAAGGGGAAACTGACCCTGTAAACAAATTTACCAGCCTGAAAAACAGCCAGAAATCAGAGCTGAAAGGACATTGAACTTAAACGAAAGGTCTCAGAGTGTGCCTGACTGGTTCTGTTAGTTTACTAACTCGATTCTATTCCTTTTGTTTTGTCCCTTTTGCTTGTTTGTTTGTTTGTTTTATTTTCTATTTTATTTTATTATTTTTTCTTTCTTTTTCCTTTTCTTCTCTTGGTAAACCATATCTTTATAGAGAGGAATAGCACAACAATAAGAAGATTGGTTAGCTTGTATGTTAGCATCAATGTATGTTTTCTTTTTTTTGTATCAGAATTGGTCAGTTTGTAGCCATGGTCTACTGTTTTTATCCATTTCAGTTTTTGTCTCTCTCTTCATTTGTTAGTACACCCATCTGTTCTTCCCCCTACCCTTCTCTCTTCCCACCCTCCTCTCCCCCACACTGTCTGCTCCATTCTCTTCCCTCTGTTAACCTCATTTTATTTCAGGGAGTAAACCTACAACCCCACTGCACGGACAAATTCCAAGAAAGTGGGAAGTGGGTTTCAGATTATCCACACACCTGTCAGC
>CAUYQG010092159.1:0-11860 GCA_963574415.1 Tarsius wallacei
ACTTAAAAGGCGTAATTTCTATTTCTATTTCTCCTGGCAGCCCTGCTAGTTGAGATTATCATCCCCATTTCATAGATAAGAAAACTGGGTCTCAGAGGAATTAGGTCACATGCCTAGGTCAGGTAAAGCTAGTGACCTAAAAGCAGGTGACCTCTAGCTTGTTCAGTTTCCAAAACCAATGCTTTTAGTCTCACTATGGACTTTGCAGATCCAGGTGTGAGTCTTCTGTAATATTTGGGGTTGCTGACTGTGATTCATAGTCACCCATGGAACTTAAAAAAATATCCTCTTCCCCAAGGTTCGAATTAAGTAGCCCTGGTGTGAGAGAGGCCTAGAAATCTCTCACTCTGTGTTTGTACTCCCATTTGAACTGAAAACCCAATAAATTTGCATTATTAAAAAAATCCAACAAAGCCAAACGCTACTGATATAAAAAAAATAGGTAGGAATCCTTCTCTATGTAGACTCCCAGTCCTTTTCCCAGAGGCAACCACTGTTAAAAATTTTTGTATTTGTCTCTAACCAGTACTGCCCAATAGAAATATAATGCAAGCCACATTTAAAATTTTTCTAGTAGCCACATTAAAAAAGTGAAAAGAAGCCAGGTAAAATTAATTTTAATAATGTATTTTATTTTATATCTGCATACTATTCCAAAAATTATGAATGAGATATTTTACTTTTTTTTTTCTCACTAAGTGTCCAAAATCCAGTCTGTGTTTTTCATGTACAGTGCATCTCAATTTGGGCTAGCCACATTTCAAGCACTCAGTAGCCACATATGATAAGTGGCCACCAGGTTGGGCAGTGCTGCTCCAGATAATTCTTATCAAATGGGTGTGCATATACAACTATTTTTGAAACAGAAGGGGAACATTTGCACGTACTCATTCAGCTTTACATATTGCTGTTTTCTTGAAATGTTAGAGATTGTTCCATAGCAGCCCATATCTATATCTATAGAGTCTACCTACTCTCATTCTCTTTAACCCTTAGCATCACATTTCTTTTTATGGATTAACTCTAACTTATCTGAACTGGATCCTACATTTATTTACTTATCTATCTATCTGGTTTTTTAAACAATTTTAACTTTATTTATTTTTGAGTCAGGAGTCTCACTCTGTCACCTAGGATGGAGTGCAGAGGGTTCGTCACGGTCCAGGCAGCCTCATTTCCTGGCTCAGGCAATCCTTCCACCTCAGCCTCCTGAGTAGCTGGGACTACAGACATGTGCCACTACCCCCAGCTAACTTTATTTTTTTATAGAGATGAGGTCTTGCTATGTTGCCAAGGCTGGTCTTGAACTCCTGGACTGCAGTGATTCTCCTGCCTTGGCCTCCCAAAGTGCTGAGATTACAGGTATGAGCCACTGCACCTGGCTAGAACTTACTTTTAATAAATTCCCCAGATAAATGTGAAAAGCAATCATGTTTAAGACTATTGCTTTAGGGTTTCTGCTTCCTTCCCTGTGTCCTGCGGTGCTCCTTGTCCTTATCCTCACTGCTATGAACCATTTCTTTATGCATTCCCTGCAACCCTGCCTCATCTCCACTCCCCTTACCCCTGCTTCCTACTTAGTCCCATATGTCCCAGTCCTCTTATGTCCAGGAGGGAAAGGAAAACATGATCAGGTCTTGCACATGCATGCCTCCATTTCCATCCCATAATTTCAGATCTGTCATAAAAATTCACATTACAAACATGGACTTTGGGTTCAGCTGACCTAGGTGAGGGTTCTGGCTCTGTTGCTCACTGCTGCATAGCCTTGGACTAGTTACTTAATTTCTCTGAGCCTTAGTTTCTCCTTTTGTTGAACAAAGATTGTCATAATACTTTGCCCAGAGTTTTGCTATATAGTGACTAAATGTAAATGCATATGTAGTTTTCAGCAAGGATCTAGCCCACAATAAGCATTCAAAAAATGTTAGCTCTCATAATTAATTATAATAATGCAAAATAAAACCCAGGCTATCAGGTTGGTTAGGATACAAATGGGTGGTAAACATAAAGAACAGCAACACTGGCAAACATGGCTGATGTGAGATTCTATAAGTTGGAAATTCAGGACTCTAAATGGGAGTAAAGAACTTGTTGGAAAATTCATATCCAATGTTCTGGTACAGAGGACTATTAAGTCACATGGCAATGCAAATTTGGAGCAATACCTTGGAATTTAAACTTGTTTAAATTCATTATTATCTAAAACTGTTGTCTATTAATTTTACAAAGAGACTTTAAATAAATGAGTGCTGAATGAGTGAAAAATTCAGAACCACAAAATGCATATGTTGTGAGAAATGTAAAAAGAGGTGGAGCCCAACATAAGACATAAATTGCTTGTTGCTTACACAGAGTTCACAATTAACTTTGAAAATTTTATCTCAGTTGCAGGTAGCCTCTATTTAATTAATATTGTTATTGTGAACTTAGTTGTGATTCATAATGAACAGGTAATAAAGTTTTTTTCTTTTTTCTTCTATCTGTATCCGAAATGGCATATCTCATTGGTGTCGGTACAACAGACCAACCATAATTCTTCTCTGTATTTAGGATGGACCCTCCATATCTTATAATGCCCAGACAACATTAAAAAAAAAACTTTTAGCCGGGCTTGGTGGCTCAGCCTGTAATCCCTCACTTGGGGAGGCTGAGGTGAGTGGATTGCCTGAGCCCGCGGGTTCGAGACACGCCTGGGCAACTTGGCGAGACCTCATCTCTACAATAAATCAAAAAATTAGCTGGGCGTGGTAGCACATGCCTGTAATTCCAGCTACCTGGAAGACTGAGACGGAAGGATTGCCTGAGCCCAGCAGGTCGAGGCTGCAGTGGCCAGGAGCGGCCACTGCACTCCAGTCTGGGCGACAGAGTGAGACTCCAACTCAAAAACAAACAAACAAACAAAAAAGAAAGTCCCTTTTTGCCACATCCATTTCTTCCTGCTTAGGTATTGATAGGAGCTGAAGTGTGCAAAACTTATGCTGAGAGTTCCAGCAGCTACCTATGACCCCAGTGGAAAACTTGGTCCACATGCTGAGGATGGTCCAGCAGAAATATGGGGAAAGCCCGGGCCCTTTATTATATCATGAACTTCCAAACTAGCTGGGGATCACCTACCCCCAAGTTGCTGTCAATTTGAGGGAGAACTTTCCTAATGGTTAAGATACCATTGGTCGAGTTTTCCATGCATATACTATATTTTTTCCAATTCTCTATCTTTTTTCCTTGTTTTCACCTGCACTGCACAAGTTTTCTTACTCTAACTTTGGACTGTCTTCACAGGCAATAGAGGAAAAATTCTACATTTGTTGGATTCCCAGTAGAATCAGATCAGTCTCTTTCTTCTTACTCTCCACCACCTAAAATCGCTGACAGTTTTACTAACTCAATCATACCTGGGATATTATAACCCTGTAGTGAGTATCTATAAAGATACTAAGCTATAATAAACTGGGGTATGAAGAGTTTTGGACATTTGCCCAGATCTTAGACTAATCCAAGTCATATCACCTTTGAATCTCTCATCTTATTCTGGTAATTCACGTAAATCAAATTTGTCTGGGGAAGACAAATGGAAAGATGCCACTGTAAGAGGGGAAAAACTTCATGTACCCAGGAAGAGAGATGAGGGTGCACAAGTGGGGGGTGGTGACAAAAACATAGGGGACCAAGTATAATTAGATAATGAGGACATTTTACACCCATAAAAGAAAAGGAACATTGATTCCCTTTATAAATATTTTACTATATTAAAGAAACTTGGCTGAAACTTCAGAAGGCTGAGCCCCCATCTTGTCAATGAATAATACTGTGACCTTTGACATTTTCTTTCCTTACCTATAAAATGGGATAATAGGATTGTTGTAAGGCTCAAAGGAACTTATGCATGTGAAATTTCAGTAAGCTCTCTGTATCTGCAGGTACTGCATCCACAGGTACTGCATCCACAGATTCAACCAACATTCGATAAAAAAGATTTTGGGGAAAAAAAAAACAATAGAACAATAAAAAAGAATACAAATAAAAGTAATACAATGTAACAACTATTTGCATATCATTTACATTGTATTTGGTATTGCAAGTATTCTAGAGATGATTTAAAGTATACAGGAGTATGTGTGTAGGTTATATGTTAATATTATGCCATTTTATATAAGGGACTTCAGTATCCAAGGACTTTGGTATACTTGGGGGTCCTGGAATCAATCCTTCCTGAATATACTGAGGGACAAACTTTACTTAGAAAAAATAAGATTCAATGAAAGTAGTGTAAGCCACCTTTTTTTCCTTTTTTTTTAAATTGACAAATAAAAATTGTGCATATGGAGTACAACATGATGTTTTGATATATGTATACATTGTAGAATGGTTAAATCAAGCTAATTAACATATGCATTACCTCACTTGTCATCTTTTTTGTGGTTAAAAAAAAACACTTAAAATTTACTCTCTTAGCAATTTTTGAGTGTACAACATCTTGTTATTAACTGCAGTCACTACGATGTACAATAGATCTCTTACACGTATCATTCCTGTTTTTTTGACCAACATCTCCTCAAGCCTCCTTTTCTCCCAGCCCCTGGTAAACACTATTCTACTCTCTGCTTTGACGTTTTTAGATTTCACATATAAGTAAGATCATGCAGATATTTGTCTTTCTCTACCTGGTTTATTTCACTCAACATAACGTCCTTCAGATTTATCGATGTTATCACAAATTACAAGATTACCTTCTTTTTTAAGGTTGAATAGTATTCCATTGTGTATATACCACATTTTCTTTATCCATTCATCCTTTGATGAACACTCAAGTTGATTCCATATCTTGGTTATTGTGAATAGTGTTGCAGCAAATATAGACATGCAGATATCTCTTCAAAATACTGATTTCATATCCTTTGGAAATATACCTAGAAGTGGAATTGCTGGGTCACATGGTAATTCCATTTTAAATTTTTTGAGGAATCACATACCATTTTCCATCATTTACATCCCACCAACAGTGTAAAAGGGTTCGCTTTAGTCTAAATCCTTGCCAACACTAGTTATCTTTTGTCTATTTGTTAACAGTCATTCTAACAGGCATGAGGTGATATATCATTGTAGTTTTAATTTGCATTTTCCTGATAATTAGTGATGTTGAACATTTTTTCATATATCTGTTGGTCATTTGTATGTCTTCTTTGAAAAAATGACTATTCAGGTTCTTTGCCCATTTTGGATTGTTTTCTAACTATTGAGTTGTAGGGCTTCTTTATATATTTTGTATATTAACCCCTTAACAGATGCATGATTTGTAAATATTTTCTCCCATTCTGTAGGTTGTCTCTTTACTCTGTTGATTGTTTCCTTTGTTGTGCAGAAGCTTTTCGGTTTGATGTAATTCCATTTGTCTGGCTTTTGTTGCCAGTAGTAAGCTACTCTTCTAAAGTTATCAAGCTCTAAGATGAAAGAAATCTTTCCAGCCACACAGGTATTCTCATTGCCGCCCCCCGCCCCCCCCTTTCACTCTCTCTCCCCAAATAGAAAACATACACTAGTGGGTTAAAACTTATTTAGCCCCAGGAATCAAACATTTGGATTTGAGTATTAGCTCTCTCTTTTAAAAAAATTTTTTCGATGATGCTCTACACAGCGAAATTTCTCTAGTAACAAACTATAGAAATGATCTCTGAAAATACAGTCTTGCATCTTAGCTCTTTTTTTTTTCCTTTTGGGTCACAGTCTCACTCCAGGCTGCAGTGGCAGGATCATGGCTCACTGTAGCCGTGATCTCCTAGGCTCAGGCATTCCTTTCACCTCAGCCTCCTGAGTAACTGAGACTATAGGCACCACCATGCCTGGCTAATTTTTTTTTTTTTTGTAGAGACAAGACCTCTCTATGTAGTCCAGGCTTTTCTTAAACCTCTGGTCTCAAGCAATTCTCCTACCTCAGTTTCCTTAAGTGCTTGGGTTACAGGTGTGAACCACAGTGCCCAGCAGAGTTTTAGTTATTAACACTCACTGCTTTTTGCAAAATCTTTTTTTTTTTTGAGTTGGAGTCTTACTCTTGTCACCCAGGCTGGAATGCAGTGGCACACTTACGGCCACCGTAGCCTTGACCTGCTGGGCTTACGTTATCCTTCCGCCTCAACCTTCCAAGTAGCCGGAACTACAGTCACATGCCACTACACCCGGCTAGTTTTTGTGACTTATTGTAGAGACGAGGTCTCACCAAGTTGTCCAGACTTGTCTCGAACCCTTGGGTTCAGGCAATCCTCTCACTTCAGTTCCCAAAGAGCTGGGATTACAGGCTGAGCCACCACACCTGGCTTGCATAATCTTATATAAGTCCCATTTCTCCTGTCATTTTTTTTCTCTGTGTATAAGTCAGTAGGTCCTCCTTACTTGTATTCTCTTCTTCAGAGGAATGGTTTCAAACTTCAAGAGAAATAAATCCAAATTCTTGGAAAGGTGACTTCACAATCCTTCCAAGCAGGCATCAGGAGCTGGGTGGAGAATGGCAGGAACTTCTGCCAAGTAGAGCCAAATGTGACAAACAGCCATAAACATATTCAAAATTCATAGGCTAAATCCCTGTTTTGGGTCAAGTTTTCCAAACCATCAGGGTTATTTTTGCCTTTAGATATTTTTTTGTCATCTTGAATTTTAAAATACCAAATATCATCTAACTATTTTATCTTATTGTGGCGATGTCTCACTCTGTCTCAGAGGCTAGAGGGCAGTGGCACAATGGTGTCTCACCATAGCCTCAACCTCCTGGGCCTCGGCGATCTTCTACCCCAGCCTTTCAAGTAGCTGGGACTATAGTACGCACCATCACACCTGGGTAGTTTTTTGTAGAAATGTGCCGTCACTATGTTGTCAAGGCTGCTGTCAAACTCTTGGGTTCAAGCAGTCCTTCCACCTCAGACTCCCAATGTGCTTGGATTACAGGCAGACCTACCATGTCCGGTCAAAAATGTCTTGAAGATATGAGATCATCATTAAAACCAGTGATTCTCAACTCTATCAAAGCCTAATTTCCCTTTTTATAACAGATATTTTTAAAGACCTGCTTACAAGTCTGTCATTAAATTAATAGACAATATAACCTACAAATGAACATAATTTCAAAAAAACAAGTAATGCCTAATTATAATATAAAGGAGTAAAATATAAGCAAAGTTGTTTATAATAAAGTAATATGTATTTTAATAGGTAAATGTCTAGATGTGACTAGTAAACATAATAGCATGGATTCTTGTACCTATAGGTAGAATCAGCATAAATAAGACAGCTTTAAGTGTGGCCTGATACAGGTGTGTTATACTGGAGACTCTAAAACCATATGCAGTATTGCTATGGGTGATGTAATTTTCCTAAGTTTTGAACGCTGAAATGTGATATATTTCTAATAATATATTACTGGAAAAATCGGATCTATTAAACATGCACAGAAAATACTTAGTATTTATTTGCAAAATGAAGTTAAACTTCATGTTTAGATAATTAAAAATAACTTTTTCAGCTAAATATGTCTTTGGTAGAGATTGGAAAGTGTGCAGGATGTGGGACAATTCTTACTGCATGGGACTGTCCCAAACATTTTAAGAAATGTTGTATTCCTTCCCAAGGCAAGAAGTGAAAAATAAAATAAAATAAAATAAATATTATATTCCCAGTACCAATTCACTAAATGCCAGTAGCCCCCAGTAATTGTAGGGGCTATAAAAACTTTCCCACAAATGTTTATAGAGCTAACTAATGGTAATACCACTGCTATTGAGAAACTGTACTATAAGCAGTGCCTGGCACTTGGCATGTGTTTAATACATGCTTATTTATCGAATGGATGAAAACATATATAAATATTAAATATCTAAAATTAACTTTAACTTTTGACTGTAAGTAACAGAAAACCCAACCCACAATAGTTTAGACAATCCTGTAGCTCATGATGCCAATGTTTATTATTCCTATTTTCCTTCCATTTTATCATTCTTGGCAAATCTATTATTTTATTACCTCATGAATTAAACATGACTGCTCCATCTCTGAATCCCACATCTGTATTTAAATCAGAAAAGGGGAAGGAAGTGGAAAGGATCATTGCTGGCAGACTTCCTCTTCTATCTTATTGGCCAGAACTGTGTCACATGGTGAGGGCTAGCCACAGGGGGAGCTATAACCCTTCCTCTCAAAGCAATAATACTGCCATTTAAAATGTGAAAAGCAAAGAAAGAAACAAATAAAAACTTTCAAACACATTACTGAGCTGCCAACAAAGTAAAAATTTCAAGAAGCTAAAAGTGAAGTGAACATGGAACTCTTTAGAGGTGAGAAAGTGCTAAGGTTTTGCCTTAGGGATACATGTTAAACTCTGGTGATCTTGATATTTCATTGATAATGGCTTCACAGGAAGTGGCAATGGAGGACTGAAGACAAAACTTGAGGCCTATCCAGTGTTTGGTATCCAATAAAAGATCTTGGTTCAAAGTTGAAAAATGAAATGGAAAGTCACAGACTAAAGAAAATATTCACAAAGACTTGTATTCAGAATATGTGAATATTCCTACAAATTGGTATCAAAAAGAAAAAAACAACTCAATTTTTAAAAGGGACAAAGTCTTGAAAAGGCATTTTAAAAAAGAAGATACACTAATAGCCATTAAGTCCATGAAAATAAACTCAACATAATTAGTTATCAGGAAAATGAAAACCACAATGAGATACTATTACACATCCTTTAGAATGTTTTTGTTTGTTTGTTTTTGAGTTGGAGTCTCACTCTGTCGCCCAGACTGGAGTGCAGTGACCGCTCCTGGCCACTGCAGCCTTGACCTGCTGGGCTCTGGCGATCCTTCTGCCTCAGCCTTCCAAGTAGCTGGAAATACAGGCATGCGCTACCACGCCCGGCTAATTTTTGATTTATTGTAGAGATGAGGTCTCACCCTTAGGGAAGGGTGCTACCTCTTCTTTTATGAGGTCGAACCCGCGAGCTCGGGCAATCCACTCACCTCAGCCTCCCAAAGCGCGGGATTACAGGCTGAGCCACCGAGCCCGGCTAATTATACTATTTATATGGTATGTATCTAGAATAAGCAAATGCATTACAAAGAGAAAGGCTGTTAGTAGTTATCAGAGGCTGAAAGAGAAATCAGTGACTTCCAATGGGTAGAAGGTTTCTTTTGGGGCAATAAAAATATTCTGGAATCAGATAGTTGTGGTATTAGCATAACTATACTAAAAACCACTGAATTGTACGTTTCAAATGGTTGGATCATATGGCATGTAAGTTATATCTCAATAAAGCTTTTATAAAGCACGTATATCACCAGCATTGGTACGATTCCAGATCGCCACCCCCAGCATCTCAGTACAACCTTCCATACTCACTTCTGTGCATCACATATACTTGTTTAAAAAGTAAAAATTGAATCATATCATCTAAAATATTTTAAATTACAACACACATGACTTTGTAATCATAAAGTAGTATTAGACTGGAAGATTGTTGTCTTGTTTCTGATCTTAAGGGGAAAAGTTTTAGTCCATCATTAAGTATGATATTGGTTTTGGAGTTGTCACGGATGCCTTTTATCAGGTCAAGTTCCCTCTTATTCCTCATTTGCCAACTTTTTTTTTTTTAATCATGAAGGGGTCTTGGATTTTGTCAAATGTATTTTCTGCATCAATCGAGGTGATCATGTGGGGTTTTCCCCTTTATTCTATTAACATGGTGCATTTTATTGATTGCTTTTTATATGCTGAGCCACCTTTGTTTCCATATTTATAAGAATATTGGTCTGTAGTTTTCTTTTCTTGTGATGTCTTTGTCTTGCTTTTATAGCAGGGAAGTATTGACCTCAAAGAGTGAGTTAGGGAAGGGTGCTACCTCTTCTTTTATTATTTGCGGCAGTTTATGAAGAAAGGGTATGAATTCTTCTTTAAATATTTGATAGAACTCACCAAGAAAGTAATATATTCCTGTGCTTCTTTATTTGCTGGAAGTATTTTTGATTCGTAATTCAAGTTATTTACTTGTTAGACAAATGGAACCTCATAAAGCCATTTTCTATTTCCTTTATTTTCTCTGTAGCTTTTGTTATTTCCTTCCTTCTTTTTTATTTGAGTTTAGTTTGCTTCTCTTTTTTAGCTCTTTAATGTGAAGTTTAGGCTACTGATTTGAGATTTTTCTTTTAAAAATAGGCATTTATAGTTGTATATTTCCCTCTAAGCACTATTTTCATTGTATCCCATAAGATTTGGTATGCTGTGTTCTTAGATTCATTTATCTCAAAGTATTTTCTGTTTTTCTTTTTTACCCTTTGAATATTTACAATTGTGCTCAATTTTCAGGTACTTACGAACTTTCCAAATTTCCATCTGTTATTAATTTATAATTTTATTCCATTGTGGTCAGAGAATAGAATTTGCATGATTGCAATATTTTAAAGTTATTGAGACTTATTTTATGGCCTAAAATATGTTTTATATTGGTAAATATTCCATGTGTATTTGAGAAGAATATGTATTCTGTTGTTGAATGGAGTATTCTCTAGATGTCTGTTAATTGTATTATAGTTCAAGTCTTCCATTTTCTTGATGATTTCCTATCTAGCTGTTCTATCCATTTTTGAAAGTGGGATAATGACTCTCCAACTATTTTTGAATTGCCTATTTTCCCCTTCAATTCTGTGAGTTAATTTTTGTTTCTTAATTTGGGGTTGTTAGATGTATATATGTTTATAATTTTGACATCTTTCTGATGGATTAACTCTTTCATTTTTTTCTTTTTTGTTTAATTGAATTGTAGTCTCACTCTGTTATCTAGGCTAAAGTGCAGTGGCATGATCATGGCTCATGGTAGCCTCAACCTCCTGGGCTCAGATGATCCTTCTGCCTCAACCTCCTGAGTAGCTAGAACTACAGGTGTGCACCACCACACCTGGCTAATTTTTAAAATCTTGTTTATAAAGATGAGGTCTTGCTATGTTGCTTAGGCTGGTCTTGAACTCCTGGGCTCAAGTAATCCTCTCGCCTCAGTCTCCCAACGTGCTAGGATTACAGGCATGAGCCACCATTCAAGGCGACTCTTTTGTTATTATAAAATATTCTTAGTCTCTAGTATCAACTTTTTATCTTGAAGTCTATTTTCCCTAATATTAGTATGGTTGCTCTAGGTCTCTTTTGATTACTGTTTGACTGATATGCCTTTTTTCCATATTTTTAACTTCAACCTCTTTGTGCCTTTACATCTAAAGTGTGTCTCTTACAAACACTACAGAGTCTGATTTTTTTTTTTTTTTTTTTTGTTGGAGACTCACTCTGCTGCCCAGGCTGGGGTGCAGTGGCACACGCATGGCCCCTGCAACCTTGCCTTGCTGGGCTCAGGTGATCCTTCTGCCTCAGCCTTCCAAGTTATTGGAACCACAGGCATGCACCACCATGCCTGGATGATTTTTTTATTTATTGTAGAAATGAGGTCTCGCCATGTTGCTCAGGCTGGTCTGGAGACCCTGAGCTCGGGTAATCCTCTTGCCTCTGCCTCCCAAAGTTTACAGATGTGAGTCACTGTGGCCAGCTTTTTTTTTTTTTTTTTTTTTTGAGTTGGCGTCTCACTCCTTCACCCAGACTGGAGTGCAGTGGCCGCTTCCGGCCACCGCAGCCTCGACCTGCTGGGCTCCGGCGATCCTTCCGCCTCAGCCTTCCAAGTAGCTGGAACTACAGGCGCGCCCTACCACGCCCGGCTGATTTTTTGATTTATTGTAGAGATGAGGTTTCGCCTGCCCAGGCGGGTCTCGAACCCGCGGGCTCAGGCAATCCACTCACCTCAGCCTCCCAAAGGCGCGGGATTACAGGCTGAGCCACCGAGCCC
>CAUYQG010092160.1:0-11012 GCA_963574415.1 Tarsius wallacei
GCCATTATCAATAACTCAAAAAATAACAGATGCTGGAGAGGGTGTGGTGAAAAGGGAACACTCCTACACTGTTGGTGGGAGTGTAAACTAGTGCAGCCTCTGTGGAAATCAGTGTGGCGATTCCTAAAAGCTCTAAAAATCAACCTTCCATATGACCCCGCAATCCCCCTACTGGGAATATACCCTGAAGAACTCAAATCACTCTATAAAAAAGATACCTGCACATATATGTTTATCGCAGCATTGTTCACAATAGCAAGATCATGGAACCGACCATGCTGTCCATCAAAAGAGGACTGGATTAAAAAAATGTGATACATATACACAATGGAATATTACACAGTCATAAAAAAGAACAAAATCATGACTTTCACAGCAACCTGGATGGAATTTGAGTTTATAATACTGAGTGATCTCTCACAGAAACAAAAAGATCTGAGTATCACATGTTCTCACTCATGAGTGGACCTTGAACAACTATTGTAATACTATAAGAAAAGGATTGACAGTGAAGGGAAACTATTGGGGGCGGCCGGGGTGGGGAAGGGAGGTGGAATTAATGGTAGTCGATATTTGTCTGGGGACGGGGGGGCACACCTCATCAACAAGGATACCTGCACAATGCATATTTATATACCTAACCCTTAACTGTATGCCACAATTTTAAAATAAAAAATATGTATTAAAAGCTTAAAACAAATAAGGCTTTTGTATACCAAATTTTTAAAAATTTGGATGAAGTCCAATTTATCGACTTTCATGGATCATACTTTAAGTGTCATGTCTGAAATTTTCACCAAGCCCTAACTTTTTCTCATGTTATCTACTAAAAGTTTTACAGTTAAAATTTACATTTAAATCTATGATCTGGATGGGCATGGTGGCTCACGCCTGTAATCCCAGCACTTTGGGAGGCAGAGGTGAGAGGACTGCCTGAGCCCACAGGTTTGAGACCAGCCTGGGCAACATGGTGAGACCTTATCTCTATAATAAATCAAAAAATTAGCTAGGAGTGGTGGCACGCACCTGTAGTTCCAGCTGCTTGGAAGGCAGAAGCAGAAGGATCACTTGAACCCAGTTGGTTGAGGTTGCGGTGGCTGTAAGAGTGCCACTGTACTCTAGCCTGAGTGATAGAGTGAGACACACAAAAAAAATAAGGCCAGGCTCAGTGGCTCAGCCTGTAATCCCAGCACTTTGAGAGGCTGAGACAAGTGGACTGCCTGAGCCTCCGGGCTCGAGACCAGCATGGGCAACTTGGTGAGACCTCATTTCTACAATAAATAAAAAATTAGCTGGGCATGGTAGCATGCGCCTGTAGTTCTAGCTACTTGGAAGGCTGAGGCAGAAGGATCGCCAGATTCCAGCTGGTCGACACTGGGGTGGCCAGGAGTGTGCCACTGCACTCCAGCCTGGGTGATGGAGTGAGACTCCAACTCAAAAATAAATAAATAAAAATAAATCCATGATCCATTTTGAGTTAATTTTCTATCAGATGTGAGGATGAATTAGAAAAAGAAACAAAAGTCAAAGATAAGGGAAGAGAAAGACAATTTAATGGAATAGACTTTAACTACTAAAATTAATTTTAAAACTATTAATAAAACATTTTATGCAAATATTACATTTTTAAAAAGCAAATAAATAGTATTTCAACATTACAAAAAACATGTAGAATCAGAAAGCATGAACATAGAGACAATAGCTAGGCACAGTGGTTCATGGCTGTGATCACAGCACTGAGAAGGGAGAATTGCTTGAGGCTAGGGATTTGAGAATAGCCTGGGCAACAAAGTGAGAGTCCATCTTTACAAAGGTGGGTATCTGTGGTTCTAGATACTCAGGAGGTCAAGGTGAGAGAATCTCTTGAGGCAAGGAGTTCAAGGTTACAGTGAGCTGATTGTGCCACTGCATTCTAGCTTGGGGAACAGAATAAGACCCTGTTTCTATAAAATAAATAAATAAATAAATGAATGAGTGAATAAATAAATACATGAATAAATAAAGTCAATAATTTGAGTGCCAAAGTCAGATTTCTTACCTACATGCTGACTCAGTGCCTGAATGACATTTGTAGCGGCAGCATAGATGCCTGGATTCTTGGAATTCAAGTTGTTATCCACTATTGCTGGAATTAGCATGTTGATTATAGGAGATAAGTGGTCTCTAAGTAAAGGAATCATTTTGTGCATTGTTTCCAGAGCCACTAGATTTACTTTACTATTAGAATCATGAAGTCGAGATTTAAAAGCATCAAAGATCTGAAAGTAAATTTATAAATTATTTAAAGAAAAATAATGTTTGTAGCCATTACATTTAAATTCTCCTGGAATTTCATATTTCCCCTACTTTAGTTATTTAAACACATACCCACAACATCCTATCACCTGAACTTAGATAACAAAAACTTTATAAAAATTTAGATGCTAAATCTAAGTGTCAAATCTATGGTAAAAAAGAGAAAGCCTCAAAAATCACTCCAAAAGATATCCCAGTAAAACATGAGAATGTGGCTCAGTGGGCAGATGAGTGGCTTACTGTAAATATGAGTAACATGCTGTTTTCTGGAATATGCATTTTAGCTTAGCTAATGCTAAGAATTTACAAAAGTTTCTGTTTTTATCTCTCTATTCATGCTAGAAGCAGACATGTAAGTTTTACTGTAGAGATGTGACCTAGTTTCAGTTTAGGTTTGTTATAAAATTATAGATGCAATTTCAGAGTTAAATTTTTTCTTTTGAGTTGAGTATCACTCCCTCCCTAGGCTGGAGTGCAGTGGCATGCTCACGACCACCCGAGAGTCAATCTGCTGAGCTCTGGCGATCCTTCCACCTCAGCCTTCCACGTAGCCGGAACTACAGCTGTGTGCTACCACACCGGCTAATTTTTGATTCTATTGTAGAGATGAGGTTTCACCAAGTTGCCCGGCCAGTCTTGAACCCACGGGCCTGAATAATCCACCTGCCTTGGCCTCTCAAAGTGCTGGGATTACAGGCTTAACCACCGAGCCCGGCCCAGAGTTAAATTTTTGTTATTACTTCTTTTTTTTTTTTTTGAATTGGAGTCTCACTCTGTCGCCCAGACTGGAGTGCAGTGGCCGCTCCCGGCCACTGCAGCCTCGATCTGCTGGGCTCCGGCGATCCTTCCACTTCAGCCTTCCGAGTAGCCGGAATTATAGGCACGCGCTACCTTGCCCGGCTGATTTTTTGATTTATCGTAGAGGTCTCGCCAAGTTGCCCATGTGGGTCTCAAACCCGCGGGCTCAGGCAATCCACTCACCTCAGCCTCCCAAAGCATGGGACTACAGGCTGAGACACCGAGCCCGGCTTATTATTACTTCTTAACCTGATAACTTTAACAATGATTCCTTGCTCTTTAGAATCCTTAATTTTCATCAACTCAAGGTATAATAAAGGGAACAATTTTTTTTTTTTTTGAGTTGGAGTCTCACTCCGTCGCTCACACTGGAGTACAGTGGCACGCTCACGGCCACCCCAGTGTCGACCTGCTGGGCTCCGGCGATCCTTCCATCTCAGCCTTCCAAGCAGCTGGAACTACAGACGTGCACTAACATGCCTGGCTAATTTTTGATTTATTGTAGAGATGAGGTCTTGCCAAGTTGCCCGGGCTGGTCTTGAACCTGCAGGCTCAGGCAATCCACTCACCTCGGCCTCCAAAAGTGCTGGGATTACAGGCTGAGCCACTGAGCCCAGCAGAAAAATCTTTTTTTTTTTGAGTTGGAGTCTCACTCTGTCGCCCAGACTGGAGTGTAGTGGCTGCTCCCGGCCACCGCAGCCCCGACCTGCTGGGCTCCGGCGATCCTTCCGCCTCAGCCTTCCAAGTAGCTGGAACTACAGGCGCGCGCTACCACGCCCGGCTGATTTTTTGACTTATTGAAGAGATGAGGTCTCGCCCAGTTGCCCAGGCGGGTCTCGAACCCGCGGGCTCAGGCAGTCCACTCACCTCAGCCTCCCAAGGCGCGGGATGACAGGCTGAGCCACCGAGCCCGGCACGTGTCCCACTTCCTAAACACTGGCCTTGCGTGACCACCGCCCGGTTCGGTTTCCGCGTTCGAAAGCCCCGCTCGAAGTCCCCGGCCGGGCGAGCCCGGGCCCGTGGGCCTGAGCGCCGGCTGGAGCTGCTGTGTCCTGGAGTTCAGGTTCAGGCGGTGGGCATCCGTCTCCCGGGCTGCGGGTTCGAAGCTGGCCTCGGCTCCGTTCGGCCTCGGGGCGCTTCTGCCCGGCCGGCGGGGCGTCTCCGGCGTCCGGAGGGGAGGCCTCGGGCAGCCGGGTGGGAAGCGGCCGCGCAGGCCGGACGGGCCCCGAGGAGCAGCGGCGCGGGCCGGAGCGTGGGCGAGGAGACCCCGACCCTCCGCCTCCGGTCGGGGCCGGGGTCGCACGTCGGGAAACGGGAGCCGCTCTGGGAGGCTCCTGCTCGTCTCAAGCGGCAGCGGGAGGGAGGCCTCCAGACCTGGTCGCCCTCGTTCCGGGCTTGGGGGCCCAGTTCCTCACGCGTTGGAAGGGGTTTCTGGCGTTTGTACACGTTTCTTAAGCTTTTGGTGCAGAGCGTGAAATCCGCTTTTCTCAGCAAAATGTTGTCTTCCGTTCATGAGCACTTCTTTTTTTTTATTTTTTATTTTATTTTATTGTGATATTGAGGGGTGCACTTAAGGGTCAGGCACACAAATGTGTCTCGTTCGGGCACCCTTGTTTGTAGGAAGCGTCCCCCATCCCCCGACAGGTATTCACTGCCATCCATCGCTTCCCCCATCCCTCCCACCCCCCCATCGCTTCCCGCCACTGTCAGTCATTTTCTTGTGCTGATACGTTGGGCGATCAAGGTCTGCTATATGAGTGAGAACAGGTGGTACTCAGTTCTTTGTTTCTGTGAGAGGTCACTCAGTATTACGGACTCTAGTTCCATCCAGGTTGCTGCGAAATTCGTGATTTCGTTCTTTCTTATGGCTGCGTAGTAGTCCATCGTGTATATGTGCCACGTTTCTTTAATCCAGTCCTCTTTTGATGGACGGCAAGGTTGCTTCGCTGTGTGTGCCCGCTCCAGGTCACACTCCTCCTAGCCAAGGACGGGGTGTAGACCTCCATGGCCAGGCCGGCCAGCCGTGGGGGTGAGGGGTGGGTTGGGGGGACGGCCGGGGGTTGGGGGGTTGGAGGCAAATGTTGCCTTAAAGCTTGCTTTGTGTTACTAGACTAGCCTCTACAGCTTTCTTATGGTTTATGTGTGCGTAGTAGATCTTTTTCCTTCCTTATACTTTTAAGTTAACTTTTCAAAATACTTTAAAGTGTGTTCTTATAGAAAGCATAGAGTTGAGTATCTCAATCAAACTGTAAATGCTTTTTTATTGCAGCATTTAATAATCTTACATTTAATGTTAGTATTGTCAGGGTTGGATTTACACATACCAACTTGCTATTTCTTCTGTATTTATTATATCTCTTATTTCCCTGCTTCCCCTTTATTGCCCTCTTTTATGTTAAGTACGTATTTTCTAGTGTCTCGTTTTGTTAGTACAGCTTTACCTCAATTGTGTTTAGTTATTTTCTTGTTCTGTTTTTCTAATATTATGTATTTTCAAGTTACTGCCTGGTAGAATTTTTTGAATCTAGTATGGCTCAATTCCTTGCCCTTCCCTTGAGCTATAATTGCCATATACTTGTACATGTGTGTGTGTATAATTTTTCTATGGTATGGTATATTAGAGTACAATTTAATAATTATTGATTTATGCAATCCTCACTTAAATCAATGAAGAGAAGTCAAACTGTATTTATACTGTATTTTATATGTATCTCCAAATTACTTTATCAGAATTTTTCATTTCTTCGCATAGATTTATGTACTGTATGCTGTCTTCTCCATTCAGACTGAGTACTTCACTTAGTAGCTTTTCATGGTAAGTCTGTTAGCAATACATTATCTCAGTTTTGGTTTATCTGTAAATGTTTCATGTTTGAAGAGTAGTGTCAATACATATAGAACTCTTGTTCGACAATTTTGTCAAGCTTAGTTTTATTCATTGTTATTCTATTATTTGCATTTGCATTTAGGGAGAGTACTTAATGAGATCCTCATCAAGCCTTTAAGGAAATTAAGGTAATCTTGAAACAAAGAAATGGAATAATTTGAAGAAAAAAATTATAAAGTCATAACATTAGGTAGCCATTGATAATTGATGGACTCAGCTATTGAGTCTTTTCTAAGTCAAGACTATAATGGATCTAAATGTTTGGCTTCTAACCAATAGTCAGTCAAGATCTAGTGACTTAAATCGTAACTCTATTTCATTCACTTTGATTAATCAAATACAATAAATAGAATTATCTTAGTTGTAGACATTATATGGTTGAGTTCTAAAGAAAATCTGGTCTGATAATCTCTGTCTTTTGATTGCCGTGATTCTATTTGTGTGTAATGTATTCATTGAAATGGTTGGGCTTATATCTGCCTTTTTGTTATTTGTGAAATACAGTTGATTCTACCTCCACTGTGGAAATATCCATTCTCCTTAAACTTCTTCTAACACTTGACTGTGGTCAAGGGGCTGAATTAATCTTAATAGTTAGGCATGTATCAGTGGTAATCACAGAAACCAAGAGATTATGAACCCCTTTGGAAATCACATTTGCCTCAATAGTGAATAGATGTGTATTTTAAAAAAAGGATTCTGGGTTGGTAGAAACAACAACTTTTTACTGTACTACCCCCATCGTGTAGTACTCGCCTACTCTTAACTGGGATTTTCTTCTGCAGTTTGTAGAATCTTCCTTGCTGGTATTGCCCATCTAACTTCCTCAGTAGATCTTGGAGCAAGATCAACTTCTTGAAGAAAATTCCAGAAGTTTCTATAAGGCAATAAAATCTTTTATTTCCGGTGGAATTAAGATGAGGCCGAGAAGGGCAGATCGTCTCCACAAATGTTTTTAACATATGTTTATGTGTGTGCTTATATATGAATGAGCCCACACTTACACACACACAAACATGCACATTCACATTTACTACCCTTCCCATGAGTTCTTCTGACAATATAACTGACATCCTCTTTTGAAGAAGAGAGGTCTATTTTTCTTCCCTTTGAATCTGGGTGAGAACTGTGACTGTTCTTACCAATAAAGTGGGGGCAGATCTGATACTATGTGTTTTTCTTTTTAGCTAAGTCATAAAAATGATATGGCTTTTGCCCATTCTCTCTCTCACTTACTCTGGAAACTCAGGCATCCCATCGTAAGAGTGCCCAGACCACACTGGGAGGTCATGTGCAGGTATTCTGAGCAGTAGCACTGGGCAGGGCCCCAGCCACACCAAGAACCCACCACCAAACCTGTGAGACAGTGAGGCTTGAAATGTTTACAACTCCCAGACTCTGGGTTGCTCCACCCATTGACAAGTGGAGCAGAGCCAAGAATTCCACTGAGCCATGCCCAAATTGGAGATTTGTGAGGAAGATAAATGTCATTGCTTTAAGTCATCACGTTTTGGATAATTTATTAGGCAGTCATATTAACTCTAAGGTGTTTGTTTTTAACAATACCTATCACTTTTGTATCTGTATAGTTCTGTGAAAAAATAACACCTATTTGATTACTTTAAATGTGAAACTTAAAGGTAGCACAGCTTATAACTTAAAGGCTACTGGTGACTAATTCATGAAAGGAGAGGATATGATTACTTGGTGTATATTTATAGTTTGATTTATATATTTATATATTTTAACACATATGGTTTAATACATGGTCTCATGTATATTCCTGCAAATGTTTTGCGTATATTTACCTGGCAAAGTAGAAATCAGTGTGAATTGCTAAAGGTCTCAGAAGGATGTCTGTGTCAGAATCAATCAAAGACAAAATATGTGCTTCTTATATGTCATCTCTGAGAGACTGATGTCCCTAAAAATATACCACTTTTTTCACATTGGCATTTACTACTGTTCTCCATTAAAGCAATTATTTAAATTTTAAGTGTCTTCATTTTGGGTAGAGTAATTTAGCAATGTATTTAAAAGTAGTTATTTTAAAAGTTAATTTTTTTGGTATTCACTAGTCATCTCTATAAAGAACATCTTCAGATTCATTAAGTTCAGAAAGCTTCAATAAATAAAAGTCCTTTGCTGTGTATTTGCCCTGGTGTACTCTTAATAAGCAAAACTAATTATTTACAATCGTTAGGATACCAGTGGGTGTGTAGGCCTCTGGAAAGATAAATGTCTAAACTCCATGCTTCTGAAAAAGCCTAACATGGTGGAAAAGATGATTCTTGCCATTATACCCTACAAAAGACTCCGTGTACCCACTGAGGCAGAGAACAGAGCGAAAGTTTATTTGATAGAATAATCTACTTATTCTATTTGGTTATTAAAGATTGTATGGGTCAATAACAATATAATATAACTCAAGCCTTCAGAATTAAATTATAAAATGTCTTCTTGAAAGTATAAGCAACCATCCATAAGAGATATTTAAACAAATACATTCAAGATACAGTGAACTATTTTATATTTCTGCCAGCCAATAATGACCTGCTAACATCTAAAAGCTTGATATCAGACTCTTAGATAAAGGGCACAATTTATGAACTAGTAAATGCAATGCTTTAGGAAAATTCTTAAAATTAACTGTAGTCGTTGTAGGCAAGGAGACATGGTTTTGTATTGATTTGTAAGCATGTAAGTATATTTATGTAAGTGTTCATATGTGTAAGCAATATACATGTGTGCATAAATAAATTATTCATGTGAGTATTTATACATTTTAAATTTTGATGTAAAATCAATGTGTGATCTGGACATCAATAAAGGATTTTAAATTGTATGTTTTTGAGAATGCAATCAGAATAAAAAGGTTTGGTTGTTTAATTTCAATAGTATTATCAAGTTTTGAGACGCTAGTTGAATTGGCATCAGATCATTAGTTTTTAAATAATGTAGTTTTATCAAAGTTATATATGGACGTTAAAAAAATAACGTTCACTCTAATGTAACTGTAAAAAGTTCAAGTCTCAATTGATGGTTCGACTGAGTATAGAAGGAAGAGCTGGAAACATTTCTTCCTTGGCTTTTGAACCCATTGCTCCATTGTGTTCTACCTTCTAGCACTGCTACTGAAAGTCAAATAAGACTCTATTTCTTTGTTTGTGACTTTTTAAAATTTCCTTCTTGGAGGATTTCGTGATTTTTTTTTTCTTTTTTCCTGTCTTCTGAATTTTCCTGATGATATAATGAAGTCTTTCCATTTGTAAGCTTCTGTCTTTCAGGTGTTGGGTATTTTCCTGAATAATTTCTCTGATAAATTATTTTTAATGCCCTTCTCCTCTTCTCTTTGTTCTCCTTTCTTCCAGCATTTGTGTTCTAGAGATAATACATTAGCCTGTACTGACATAAGACATATGGTTCTAGCTATGGTGTGTTGTGTTTTTAGTAATCTATCTATAACATGCTTAAAAGGAAGGAGGGAAAAAAGCCAGAGAAAGAGAATTCGTTAAATAATGAAGTTTATTCTGTTCACATTCTGTACTTAACTTTACTAAGTGTGATGTCTGCTATTTTCTATCCTTTATGATGCTTTTTTGTTTAAGACTGTTGTTTTCATCCTCTAACAAACATGCTTTATTTTCAATTACAAACAATGCTGTAGTTGTTACTCTTATTTCTGTATGTATCTATATGAGTTTCTTAAGGTTGTATATCCAGAAGTTTATTGCTAAGGACTGCAAGAGAAGTGAATTTAGTTGTTTACTAGATCCTGCCAAATTATATCCCTAAGTACCTACTGAAATTTATATTTCAATCAACAGACCCTAACAGTACCTTAAAAAAAGAAACAAATTAACAAGTAACATTTTTACATTAATATAATGAATCAAAAGATATATTTCTTATTCTCATGTTATTGATAGATTGACATTTCTGTGGATATTAGTGAAGGTATGCACATTTTCATACTTTTATTGATCATTTGAATTTCCACTTTATTCACCTTTCTAACAGTTTTTAAAGATTTCTAAGTGTTTGCTTTTTTTTAAGCTGGGTTATTTGCTTGTTCATGTTGATTAAGAAGGTTCTCAAGCCGGGCTCGGTGGCTCAGCCTGTAATCCCACGCCTTTGGGAGACTGAGGTGAGTGGATTGCCTGAGCCCGCGGGTTCGAGACCCGCCTGGGCAAGCGAGACCTCATCTCTACAATAAATCAAAAAATTAGCTGGGCGTGGTAGCGCGCCTGTAGTTCCAGCTACTTGGAAGGCTGAGGCGGAAGGATCGCCGGAGCCCAGTAGGTCGAGGCTGCAGTGGCCGGGAGCGGCCACTGCACTCTAGTCTGGTTTACAGATTGAGACTCCAACTCAAAAAAAAAAAGAAGGTTCTCTACCTAATATATTTAGATATATTAAGTAGATATATTTTTCATGACATATACTGTAAATATATTTTCTGCCTTATTTTATAAATGTGATTGTAGAGTTTCAAATATTTATGCAGTCAAATGTATTTCTCTATTTATATTCTGTGTGTATTTTACCATTCTTTTTTCTTCTTTATAAGTCCCTTTAAATATCAAAATAGTTTTCATCTTTAATAAACCTGACTACTGTACTTATACACAGTGAAAGTATACATCTAATTTTATGTGGAGTGGTCCTTACAAAGTCAGTGCTCTCCAGTGATTTGACTTCCTAGCTGTGTGTATATGCATGGGCACTATGGGTTGTTCTCGTGGTCAATTTCTCAATCTCTGAACCAATATCACATTATCTTAATTGGGAGGTATCTCTGTTTTATTTTTTTATTTTTATTTTTTGAGATGTGCATTTGTTAGCTTTAAACTAATTTTTAAGCCACTAATTTTCTAGAGACTTTTCTATTACACATAATTTCCCAAATTGATTAGTATGTAGTTGTCCATAGCATTCTATTACTAGGTCCTTGAATAATGTTATTAGATTTCATGCTATTTGGGAGAAGAAAGAGAAAAAAATACCTTCCCAGCAGGGACATAATCTGTGTGGA
>CAUYQG010092165.1:0-15098 GCA_963574415.1 Tarsius wallacei
GAGTCTCACTCTGTCGCCCAGACTGGAGTGCAGTGGCCGTTCCCGGCCACCGCAGCCTCGACCTGCTGGGCTCCGGCGATCCTTCCGCCTCAGCCTTCCACGTAGCTGGAACGACAGGCGCGCACTACCATGCCCGGCTAATTTTTTTGTTTTAGAGATGAGGTCTCGCCAAGTTGCCCAGGCGGGTCTTGAACCTGCGGGCTCAGGCAATCCACTCACTTCAGCCTCCCAAAGCGCTGGGATTACAGGCTGAGCCACCGAGCCTGGCTTACATTACACATTTTGATCATTTTATTTTATTATTATTATTTTTTTAGTTGGAGTCTCACTCTGTCGCCCAGACTGGAGTGCAGTGGCCGCTCCTGGCCACCGCAGCCTCGACCTGCTGGGCTCCGGAGATCCTTCCGCCTTAGCCTTCCAAGTAGCTAGAACTATGGGCGCGCGCTACCACACCCGGCTAATTTTTGATTTATTGTAGAGATGAGGTCTCGCCAAGTTGCCCAGGCGGGTCTCGAACCCATGGGCTCAGGCAGTCCACTCACCTCAGCTTCCCAAGGCGCGGGATTACAGGCTGAGCCACCGAGCCTGGCTTTGATCATTATTAAACATAGAAAATGAGGGGGGCTCTGGGGGCCCTCAACATTTCAAACTCCCTTCTCGCACAGGGGGATGTTTTACCCACTGGGCCAGGATGACGGCAGATATGAAAGGACTTATATAAATTCTACAGCTGCAAATCCATGCACAGAAGATGAAGAGCTGGAAACTGATTTCCTTTGAATGAACCATGACCAAGAGCCCTTGGAAAGTCTTTATGTACCCTTAGTTTGAAGACTGCTGAGCTGGTCTGCACTGCGGAAGGCATTCATCCCATTTCCATCAGCAAGTGGCCACACTGCATGGGATGGTGTGCATATCCCACCTCTGGGCCCGACATCCTGGGAGATCAGGACTGGGGGTAGATTAAATGGAAACCCCAGCCCTACTTGGCAACAACCCCAAACACCCTTTGTGCCAGCACAATGTTCTCCACAAATCATCAAAACCCACGACCTCACCCAAATAACCTTTCAGGCATTAATATATAGGGCGTGGACTTGAACAGCAGAGGCAAAGATGTGTTAAAAAGAGAAGGCCTGACCAGGCTCAGTGGCTCAGCCTGTAATCCCAGCACTTTGGGAGGCCGAGGCGAGTGAACTGCCTGAGCCCACAGGTTCGAGACCCACCTGGGCAATTTGGCAGGACCTCGTCTCTAAGATAAATAAAAAATTAGCCAGTCGTGGTAGCACACACCTGTAGGTCTGGCTACTTGGAAGGCTGAGGCAGAAGGATCGCTGGAGCCCAGCAGGTCAAGGCTGTGGTGCCGGGAGTGCCACTTCACTCCAGTCTGGGCGACAGAGACTCTAACTCAAAAAAAAAAAAAAAAGAGAAGGCCTTCCCATAAGAATCCCCCCATCTACGCAGGGAACTGGGTTTCCATATTTACTGGGGGAGGAGCTTTTATCATTGGGATTAATCTTCCTTACAAACAGAACTGTGCTCTGTGTGGAGCTAACTTTGCTTGGGAGATGCAGGAAATCACTGGGATCACATTCTTGACCAGGCCATGACAGAGAAAAGACTCTCTGACCTTGTCATTGACCCCGGCATACCTTGAGTTTTTCATTTGGGGTAGGAGGAGGACAGGGGATGTGGTGACAGACTGAGTGGCGAGAGCCCAGGATCTGTCATCATCCTTAGTAAAACTTCCTTCCTTCAGTACTCCCACCTGCAAAGCACACTTTTGACCTTTTTCTGAACTGAATGAAGAATGGCCATGAACAGTCCAGGAAGTGGTTTTGAACCTTCAGGTGCTGCCCAGAGCACAATGGTCCTGTGTTCTTCCCAGTGGATCCATGGGGCTGGAACCATAGTTAGGCGCTCAGTGGGTTTTGGTGCCACTGACCTTGTCCACACATCAAAGTTTCTGGTTTCCAAATGACAAGTCTGTCTATATATGTAAATTGATCCTGGCTTTCTCTTTCATTTCTTTGCAGTGAAATGCAAAATGGAGGATGACTGAGTGCCTGTGGCCAAGATTCCATCACCTTAACCACAGTTGGTAGCTTTTCCCATCTGAGCACAAATTACCCTGTGCAAGGAAAATGTCCAATTCGTGCTTCCTCTATTGTGATTTTTTTAAATAAGTCTTGGTACATGTGAAAATGGAGTCTTTTCTGCACAAGATAGGATGTGTTGCAAACATATTTTGGTGCAGTTTATAAAAGTATTAGTTTTGATTTTCTGCATTATTCCAAGATTTTATTCTTTCACCCAGAAATTTCTTGAGGGCTTCAAGAATATCCTTCTACACTCATCTCTGTCAAAATGTGCAAGGAGCTCCAGCCCCAAGAGAGGCTGCAGTGCTCATGTAACTTCCCCCTTTTGGCAGCCTTTGCAAAGATCCATATTTTAATTTAAATCCCCAACCTCAGAATCGGGTTTTAAGTGTACCTGGTGACTACTTTTTATAAAAGAGACATTGTTTCTGATCATTTCCAGGAGAGGCTGGCCCTTAACTTTTCTTGCAAACCCAACAAGATGAGACATTTAAACCCAGACAAGAAATATCTAGGCCCCATGGTATTATAGAAAGTTTTCGTTTTTATGGGTAAATTAACTTATTACCCTCATTTGTTCTGTGGTTGCTGTTAATCAGGATTTTCTCATTCAAATCCCACAGACAGCCTTGGGGCAGATCCAAAAGCCAAGGAGTTGCATTGGGTTGTTTTGACAAGCTACCACACGTCTTAAGTAAATAGTAAAGCCTTTATTTTTGTGTTAAGAACAGCACTTTGAAAATAAAACCTATCTGCCCATGCTTTACAACCTTTTAAATTTGTAATATTTATATAGTCATTTATGGTACACATTGATTGTCTTGAAATTTCTTTAACGATTTTTTTTTAATAAGTATGCGACAGTCAGCCAGGGGAAGATAAAGGTACATTATAAAACACACATTAATGCATTTAATAAATATATATTATCTATCAAAAATGAGCCTTAGCTCTTTATCAATTAATAAAAAGCACCTGCTGAGAACTCCTGTAAGCTGGTATAATCGTTGCATCATTGGATTATAAAAGCCACAATGCTCCCTTTCAGTTTGGGGTTCGGCCTGAGACGTTCAACTCAGCCTTGGCCAACCAAGAACACCGCCCCCAGTTCACACTTGTTCAGTGGGCCCTGACAGCATCTGGGCTTAAAAAAAAAGCACTGGGCAGCCAGCTTCCAACAACCGGATCTTCAGCCCTGGAAACCCTTGAGACGCACAGAACTTCCCAGTTTGCAAGTTGTGGGAGCTGAATCCCTCTCCCCATCCTCAATTTCCAGAGAGAAATCCAGGATAGAACAATTTTCTACTAAAGGGGGGAGGGCAAGAGTGGCTGTTATAGTTCCAAGGCGATTTTAGTAACCAGACACGGAACGATTTGTGCTTACAACGAGGGATTTTGATCACAGATGCTTTCCTTCCAGGTCATTTTCCCCAAACAAGTCTTGTTTACATCAAATAGATCCTAAACAGAGGTGCTTTTTAGTTCTGTCTTTAAACCTTGCTCCGTGGGGTCAGCTGGCTGCTGCTGCAGTCTCCTGGTAAAGATGCCTCTTGGTACTTCTCAGGTGAAGTCATTAGAAAAAGAACAGCTCTCTCCCTTCACCCCTCAGCCCAGCCTCTGCCCCCATCCTGAGGGCATTCAGCCCACTCTCAAGCCAAAATAAAACCCAGAAGCGCAACAACAATGTATCAGATGTAAAAAGAAAAGGGTGGGGGAACTCATTAAATGAGGTTTCTCCGTGGCTCAAAGATTGTTCTGTTTTTATGGTGGGGAAACACTGCTTTCCCCGGTAGCCATTTATGCTGTGCTCACCTTATATGCTTGGACAACAAAGAACTTAGAAAACGATCGTGTGGATTGCTCCATCGTGTACATGGGGTCAGAAAACTCCAAAGGACTCCAGAGAGCGGGGGTGAGCAGCCATTTCCTGGCACGAGAATGTGTGACACTGTTGTTTTCCACCAGATTGGACATGGGTGTTGGGAGATTTCTTTCTTTTCAGGATACGGGGTCTGCATGCAGCCATCTCCACCTCCACCCAGGTCCTAACTTCCTTCCCTCCCAATCTTCCCCAGTCAGTATGATCCTCGAGCAGAGGATTGGAATGGGGTTTTCTAGAAGCAAGCACATGCTCTGGGCAGAGGCGGGGTGCTTCCTGGAAGGGAAGAGAAGAACGGCATTTGGGGGCCATGCTTTTCCACCTCCATGCGTGGGAAAACAGGAAATGCATTGGTTGTTAAGGAAAAATTGCAGGAGAGCCACACAGGGATGGCCAAATTGGCCTTATTTTCCCCAGTGCTTTGCAAGGACAGGGTGGGGGCAGGGAGGGGACACAGCAGAGACTAGGGCTTTGAGAAATATGAAAATTTATTAAACATACTCAGCTCAGACTTACTGGCTTATGAAGAGGTCAGTCCCCCACCCACCCCCAAACACTAACCTTTTTCATTTGCTTTAAAGGTTAAAGGCTTATGGGTAGTTTTATAGAAAAAGCAATGTAGTGATTAGAGTATATGCAAAAGACCCACCCTCATTTATACATTCCATGCCAGTTAAAACTCTTTGCTTTGCTTCCTCGCTAGCAATTATGCTGGCCAAACAGTCAGAGAACATGGGGCTTTTCATGGCCGAGATGTTCGAGATGCCAAATAACAAAGGAATGACTTGCTTAGGACAGATGAAAACCGTGAGAAACAATGGGCTTTGAAAAGAGCCATTTGCATGGAACCTGCAGAAAACCAAGACAAAAATGTTCCACAGCCTCCAAAAGCAGAAAGAAACCCTCCCGTGATCCGGTCCACCCTAGAGCGTTCACTGTATCAAATGGAGAAGACCCAAGAAGTCACTGCTTGCTTGCTAGGCAGCAGGACGTCACCTCTCCATCCTAGAAGGAACCCCTACCATGTGACATCATTGCTGAAAACCTGCCTCCTGGGGTGGGCTTTAACTGGTGGCCCCATGGGAGCTTCTGAAATGAACATGGGAATAAAACTGGGCTTGGAGGAGCACCTGTATGTACAGGAAGAGGGTGAGATGATCAAGGAAGAGGGACTGCTGCCCGAAGCCAGACTATTTATATGAAGGGAAGGGGCGGGGCTTGCATTCTTGCCACAGGCACTAGAGTAGGAGGTCCATAGAAGGAACAGTGGTTGGTCACCACTCTTTTTTTTTTTTTTTTGAGTTGGGGTCTCGCTGTGTCACCCAGGCTGGTGTGCAGTGGCACAATCACAGCTTACTGTAGCCTTGACCTCCTGGGCTGAGGCGATCCTTCACCTTAGCTTCCCAAGTAATTGGAACTGTAGGCACACGCCACCATGCCTGGCTAATTTTTTTATTTTTTTGTAGAGATGGGGCAGGGTCTTGCTATGTTGCCCAGGCTGGTCTGAAACTCCTGGGGTCACCACTTTCTAAATGTGATGGTCACTTCAATGCCCAGCAATCCTCTCGTCTTTGGCACATGCCAGGGTCCCTCCACCACTACTGGCTGTAAAGTTCACCCCACGATTCAGTTGGGCTTCACCTTGGAATCCCACCCACAATCTCCTTAACTCTCTTGACCTCCCTGAAATGTGCAAACCACCAGGCAAGCCAGTGGAAAAGCCTCCATGTATCCTCCTCAACGATGGTCATCTCCAAGAGGCCACCTGGGGTCCAGCACTTGCTGGGGAGGGTCCCCCATATCCAACCAACCAGGCTGGCCCACCAGCTGTGAATCTGGTTCTGTTCTACCCCCAGAGGATGGAACAGTCTTCCCAGCCACATTTTCGAGTGAGTCTAATACTATTTGCAATTAGCTTTGCTTTAGTTTGCGGGGATCGAGGTTGGTTTGGTATTATGTGTCTGTGTGTGTGGCAGGGAGGGGAGGGCAGTCGGTGTTAGCTTTTCAGTTCATCAGTGTTCACATTTACACGAAATCCCCTTGGCTGGGGTTTCCAAATTTCCTGGCTGTGAAGCGGCCTTGTTCGGCTACTGTTACCGATTTCTCCCTCAAGAAAGACACAGCCAGGGAGTAAAATCGGTAAGAGAGATTCTTATTCTCTGGAACTTAAAGTCTTTCACCAGAGATGTCTTCCTGTGTGACTTGGCGGAGCAGTTGGGATCTGGAATAACACATAAGGATAACACACTAAGAACTCTGTGCTTTGCAAAGTCAACATCAGAAACCGATTCATTAACGACGTGCCAAAGACAAGTTACTGTGCTTTTACCTCTGCGAGCTGGATAATTCCCAAGAAAGACAGCAACCACTGCATGCTATGCTGCGGCAGTTCTTGGGAAGCCATCTCCCTTTTCTAGAACCATCCACCCCTAATACATGTACGTTTCCTTACCCAGAAACTCATCTACCTTCCAAGTTCTGGGTATTTTTTTCCACATACTGGCCTTGAAGGAACCAGGAGAGCTTAAGAGTGATGATGGGGCCTTTTCTAACCGTATTTATTATAGCACATAGGCCAAATGCTTGGGAGTGGAGCTTTTCTTGGCATAGGGCAATAAAACAGTCCAGTGGATGGCAAGGGATTTTAAGAATGCAAATGTGTGATTCGGTTTTTCTTTGAGCCTGTTCCAAACCAAGGCAAACCAATGCCCAGCATACCATTCAAAAGGCCAGGGAAACCCGTGTTCCCTCTGGAGATCAAAGACCATCCCTGACTTACTTTAAAAAAAAAAAAAAAGTTCAGGTTGAGTTATGGAATTGGCACATGATAAAAAGAATGGAAATCCAATTTACACATGTAAACTGGCTCATGCGTTTTTTTTCTGAAAGAAGCGTGTAGCTATGCTTGGAAATTAAATGTGGGGATGAGCGAGCGTCTTTGGATTGCTGGAGGAACGAGATGATGTCATTCTGCGGAGGCAAACGTAAACGATGATGATTCTCCTGAAGGGCTGTTTGGCATCAGATAGCGAACCTGCTTTTTTTGTGTTTGAGGAAGAGAAATGGTAATTGCTTCACTTTCTTAAGACATCTCTAAGGTCACCAAGACAGAGGGGAGACTTAAACTAGGCTGGATGTCAGCAAAATCTGCTGGGGCCAGGGGGCTTCATCATTCTAGGCTTTTCCTAAAAGCCACCTCTCAGGCTGGGGCACTGGATAACAAAAGCCAAGGAATCCACTGGGTGCAGGAGCCCCAAGCTATGTGGACTCTTTCAAATGAACGTGCAGATGGTTCGCGAAGTCTCAGTGGGTTCCCTGTGCATGGAGAAAGGGGGCAGAGAGAGAAAGAAGGAAGATGGAAGCACTGCATGCATCCTAGCTGCAGGGGATGGCGATCTGAGCCGCTGTCTTAGCAGGTCACAGAGGCAGCCTCCACTGGGCAGCGTGACCCTGGTGCAGCTGCTCCCCACACTATGCCTGAGGCCTCCTGATACTTACGGTCCCACCGTTGAGCACGACGGCCATCTCGGTTGGCTGATACACATTGCTTCTAAACGGAGCGCTGGGTCTTTTCCCCAAGCTGCCGCTGGGCCTCTTTCCCAAGCTGCCGTTGGGAAATCCTGCTGTTCTGAGAGCTGGAGGGAGGGATTGGCAATACAACAATGCCAAAAAAGAGACACAATTTTGTTTTCTTCCCCTGCATCAACAACGCACCCCGGGCAGCCCCACCCAACCAGTGCAGTCGCTCCTCCCCTTTGTCACAAGCCTGATTCAAAACAAAAGTCACAAAGGGGTTTTGTTCTCAGGCTCTCAGAAGCCTGACCTGTCTCAGTGGGGCTGGGAAGGGGGTGGTAGAGCCCTGGGTGGAGGCGGCTCTCAGGGGGAAGAGGCCCAGGGTTCAGCCTTCACCCTTCCCTGGGCCACGCGGCCCTGCAGGCCTGGGTGACCAGTGCCTCTGCATCCCTGAGATGCAGAGAGATTCCTTTGACAAAAGTCCTCACTGCAGAATGCCATTCACATGAAGTTCTATATCACACCACTCAAAACTGTTGGCTGGCCAGGCGTGGTGGCTCAGCCTGTAATCCCAGCATTTTGGGAGGCCGAGGCGAGAGGACTGCCTGAGCCGGGGAGTTCGAGACCAGCCCGGGCAACTTGGTGAGACCTTGTCTCTACAGTAAATCACAGAAAAACTAGCCAGGCGTGGTGGTGTACGTCTGTAGTTCCAGCTACTTGGAAGGCTGAGGCAGAAGGATCACCTGAGCCCAGCAGGTCAGGTGGCTGTGAGCGTGTCACTGCACTCCAGCCTGGGCGACAAGAATGAGACTCCAACTCAAAACAAAATAAAACAAAAACAACTGTTGGCTGTTTCTGGAAACACAGAGGTAGAAGCCCCAAGAACATGGACATCAAGTATATGACAGTTCTGTCTTCATTGGAAAGAGATCGGGGACAAGGGCTCTAACCACAAGTGCAGGGTTATTATTTCTAAACAGGAATAAAAGGGACACCTGGGCTGGGCATGGTGGCTCAAGCTTATAATCTCAGCACTTTGGGAGGCTGAGGCGAGAGGACTGCCTGAGCCCAGGGGTTCGAGACCAGTCTGGGCAACTTGGTGAGACCCCATCTCTATAATAAATCAAAAAAATTAGCTGGGTGTGGTAGCGGGCACTTATGGTTCCAGCTACTTGGAAGGCTATGGTGGAAGGATCGCCTGAGCACAGCAGGTGGAGGCTGCGGTGGCTGTGAGCATGCCACTGCACTCCAGCCTGGGCAACAGAGTGAGACTCCTACTCAAAAAAAAAAAAAAAAGGGATAACTGAAGCTAACATGGCAAAATATGTCAGCACTTTTTCCCTCCAAAAGGAGGGTAAAAATGTTGATTTACTTGTAGATTTAAATTTCTGTTTTGTAAAGAAAAACGAAATTAACTGAAAAGACCTGCAGGAACCTTAAATGCACATTGCTAAGTGAAAGCAAGGTGAAAAAACTACCTTCCATATGATTCCAACCCTATATTATTCTGGAAAAGGCAAAACTATAGAGACAAAGATAAGTGGTTGCCAGAGGTTGGTGCTGGGGAGGGTTGAACAGGTGGAGCACAGGGCATTTTTAGGGCAGTGAAACTATTCTGTAGGATACCATATGGTGGGCACAGTCACAATGGATTTCTCAAAACCCTGAGAACTGTACCATACAGAGTGAACTCAAAAATATGGACTCCAGTTAATAATATGTGTTAGTCTCGTTCAGCAACTGTAACCAATATACAACAAGGGCAAGTTATTAATAGGAGACACTATGTGTGTGTGCGTGTATGTACGTATGTATGGGAACTCCTTGTACTTCCTGCTCAGTTTTTATGTAAACAAAACTGCTGTAAAAAATAGTTTTATTTAAAAAATAAGAGAAAGTAGAAGCACTGTTTAAAAAAATCAAAACAAAGTCTCGGTTGTAAGATGGCATCTTCATTGTCATTGAAAGTACTAATCTTGCTTTGCTAAGAAAAGCCTCACTTAAAAGTCTTCCCTGAAAGGAGGTGCTTTTTTTTAAAAAAGCAGCAAGAGTGCTTGGGTTTTTCCCAAATTACTTGGGGTAGGGATCAAGATCACCTTAGTAATACAGTTAACCTTCACAGAGTGCCACCCCGAAGGCAGGCACTATGAAAAGCACTCTATGTACATTTACTCAATTTTCATAGCATGGTAGATACTTGTGTTATTTTCACTTTACTTGGGACACAGAGACGTTAAGTAACTTGCCCAAGAGGTCACACAGCTGGTAACAGACAGAACCAGCATTCGAACCCTGACAGAATCTGTGCTCTTTTGAGTCAGAGTCTTACTCTGTCACTCAGGCAGGAGTGCAATGGCAAGAGCATGGCTCACCACAGCCTCGAACTTCTAGGCTCAGGCAATCCTCCCGCTTCAGCCTCCTCAGTATATGGGACTACACCCTGGTTAATTTTTTTTTTTTTTTTGAGTCAGAGTCTCACCCTGTTGCCCAGGTTGGAGTGCAGTGACACGCTCATGGCCACTCAGCCTCGAACTGCTGGGCTCAGGTGATCTTTCCGCCTCAGCCTTCCAAGTAGCTGGGACTACAGGCATGCGCCACCATGCCCAGCTAATTTTTTAATTTATTGTAGAGATGAAGTCTTACCAAGTTGCCCAGGCTGGTCTCAAACCTGTAGGCTAAGGCAATCTTCTCACCTCAGCCTCCCAAAGTGCTGGGATTATAAGCTTGAGCCACCATGCCCAGCCCAGTTGTCCCTTTTATTCCTGTTTAGAAATAATAACCCTGCACTTGTGGTTAGAGCCCTTGTCCCTGATCTCTTTCCAATGAAGACAGAACTGTCATATACTTGATGTCCATGTTCTTGGGGCTTCTACACACACATTCTTTTCTCTTTTTTTGAGGCGGAGTCTCACTCTGTTGCCCAGGCTGGAGTGCAGTAGCACGTTCATGGCCACTGTAGCCTTGACCTGCAGGGCTCAGGCGATCCTTCCACCTCAGCCTTCCAAAGAGCTGGAATTACAGGTATGCGCCACCACGCCCAGCAAATTTTTGGACTTATTGTAGAGATGAGGTCTCGCCAAGTTGCCCAAGCTGGTCTCGAACCCCTGGGCTCAGGCAATCCTCTCACCTTTGCCTTCCCAAGTGCTGGGACTATAGGTGTGAGCCACTGCACCTGACCCACATTCTTTTCAAAGAAAACAAAGCTCCACCCTTTGTAACCCAGCTGTAGGGTGCCTTGGCCCCAGCATCTCTATATTAGTGTCTATTGGTGGTTCTCCTTTGGTGTGTATCCCTCCCACATTCTAGGCTGCAGAGTGTTGGCTACAACTGCCTTCTCCCATGGGCATGTGACCTAGACCTGGCCAAACAGGGCATCACATCTCCCTGGACATACTGACTGGCTCAGGGAAGGGCAGTCTGGACAATCAGTGCTAACCCTGGGATTTTTGCTCAAGCATCCTGGGGAATGTTCCTCTTTTCAGCTGGGACTCTGTGCAAGCCTGGAGCTGTGGATTGTCATGATGCTAACAGCCAAGAGATGGAGACCAGATTTTGCCATCACTTGAGCCTCCTGAATCTAACCATTCCTGATGTTTATTTATTTATTTTTAATATTTTAGCCAATTCAAATTGGATGTTTTATTACTTGCAACTTACTCCAAGAAGCCCAACTGACTAATAACCTACCCTGACCTGGGCCAGATAGAGCTCACACACAGGGGGTTCCCATGGGAACCAAAAGCTGGATAGGTTGAATACCAGCCTTTTCTTGTGCAGACCCTGCAAGTGAGGCGGGGTTGGCCCTGCCCCCAAAGCCAACCCAGGGTCTTCCAGCAGGAAGCAAAGGGTCAGTTTATATAGCCCTTGGCCTTACTGTGATCTGAGAGTCCAAAGCCCCTACCAGAAGAAAGAATGCTTTTCTTGCTCCTTTAAAAGGTAAACATGAAATGTGTCTTGTTAACACTTTCCAAGATGTGATGCAAGGTGCCACATCCCTTGGTGTATTTTAATCTTTTATCACATACCTCATGCCTCATTGATACTTAGGAATAAGCAGCAGGCGGGTGAGGTTGTATATATCTGGGGTCTCAGGGGAAGGAAATATGGGAATACAGGCTGCTGGGGCTTGGCAGAGCCATAATGGGGCCTAGAGAATGCCCTCCCTGTCTAATGAACACATCACAGACAGGCTCTCAGGGGAAGAGAGCTCAAAAGGCTAGCAGGAAGGTCAGAAAGTGAAAGAAACAGGGCAGCCATGGCTCCTGGGCACTCTGTGAGACCAAGAGCTCCAAAGGAAGGGCCCTCATGGGGCCTGGTTCTCAAAATACAAGCTGGCTGAGGTCAGCACCAGAGACGCCAACAGCTGTTCCCACTGTGGCAAGCGAGTATGTCCAGCCGGTCCCCAGCCAGTAAAGCAAGAGTTTCTAGAACAAAGGCCATCCTAGCCAGGACTCCAACTTAGCCTCTCTTGTGCGGGCTTCCTGAGGAATGGCTTTGCCCAAGGCTTGCACTGCCTGATCCCACGTGAGTTTTGGTAGACACACAATTGGGGTGATTCAAAGAGGGCTATTAAAAAAAAAGTGTGATGGCCGGGCTCAGTGGCTCAGCCTGTAATCCTAGTGTTGGGTGGCTGAGGTGAGTGGATTGCCTGAGCCTGCGGGTTCGAGACCCGCCTGGGCAACTTGGTGAGACCTCATCTCTACAATAACCAAAAAAATTAGCCGGGCGTGGTAGTGCGTGCCTGTAGTTCCAGCTACTTGGAAGGCTGAGGCGGAAGGATCGCTGGAGCCCAGCAGGTCAAGGCTGCAGTGGCCAGGAGTGGCCACTGCACTCCAGTCTGGGCAACAGTGAGACTCCAACTCAAAAAAAAAAAAAAAGAACTTAAGTGATTAAAAGTCCAAAGATGAATACACTAGAATGTTAATTGCAGCACTGTTTATCGTGGAAAGCCAGAAGCAGACAGAATATTCACCAAATAGAACTTGGAAAATTAATTTTTTGCAGGGGGGAGGTTGGGGTCTCCCTCTGTCGTCCAGGCTCAAGTGCAGTGGCATGATCACAGCTCACTGCAGCTTTGACCTGCAGCTGAATGATCTACCCTCCTCAGCCTCCCAAGTCACTGGGACTACAGGCACACGCCACCACAGTCAGCTAATTTTTTTATTTTTTGTAGATACAAGGTCTTGCTTTATTGCCCAGCTGGTCTCAAGCTCCTATGCTCAAGCAATCTTTCCAAAGTGCTGGAATTACAGGCACGAGCCATCATGTCCAGTCTCAGGAAATTATACTGCTTATGGGAAAACTCTGCACCAACAGAAGGATGTAACAGCTCTGCAATGACTGACCTGGGCAGGCCTCCGTAACACTGGCTTAAGCAAGCATGCTGAAGAATGCCATCTAGACCGGTGGTACAAGCATAGTTCACTGCAACCTCAAACTCCTAGGCTCAGATGATCCTCAGCCTCCTGAGTAGCTGGGACTACAAGTGCTTGTAGCCAGCTTAGTTTTCTTTTCTTTTTTTTTTTTTTTTTAAGAGATGGGAGTCTCGTTATATTGCCCAGGCTGGTCTTCAACTCCTGGCCTCAAGTGATCCTCCTGCCTTGCCTGGGATTACAGGCATGAGCCACCATGTGCGGCCCAACCTGGTTACTTCTTAGAATCACTTGGAGAGATTAAAAAAATCTAATTCCAAACTCGGATCTACTTGATCACAACGAGGGGCAGGCAATTAATAATTTTTCAAAGTAGCCCAGGTGATTCTAATGTGCAGCCAGGTTAAGAACTGCCCTGTTGTACTGTCATGTGTGAGAGTGTATGTGAAAGTGTGTGTGTATGTGTGTACTCACGCACATGTGCACTGCAAGATGTCTGGCAAGATGGGAGCAAACTGTTGCCTTTAAGCAATGGGATTTTGAGCAATTTTTTTTATTTTACCGTGGAACCTACGTGATTCTACATGATTATCGTTGCTCTTTTACTACCAGAAAGGAATAATAAAGGTATTTTTGTTTTGGAAAAGCAAGAAGGGGATGGAAAGACAGCTTTCTTGGCTTTGAAATGTGTCAGAGTGTGAAACAGATGTGAAACAGGGTGTGTGGCACCTCTCAACCCTCCATTGCCCGGTGACAGCCCTGATCCTGCTGGTACAGACCTGGGTTGCAGACCCTTTGCATCTCTGGATTTTATGCAGAGATGGCATTTTGGCTGCATTTGTACAAGAAAGGGCATACATAATGGGATTCAGAAAACCTCCCTGCTCTGTTGTGTACTTTCAGCATAAACTTGAACAAGTTGTCTGCCATCTCTAGGCCACCTCATCTTTCCGAGTGGACAAAATTGTCTGTCACGTCAGTGAGGTGAGGGACACTGAAGTGCTTTAAGAAAAGAATGTCGAGAGGGCGGCTTCCGTGCTCTGGCCGGGCTTTTTGTATCATGAGCCTGCAAAAATGCTGAATCGTCTCCGAGAGAGCCACGTGTTTTCAATGCAGTCACTGTTTTCCCATAACCAGCAGGTCCTGGGAGTCTGTAGGGAGGACGCCTGGACACCCGGAAGACACCCGGAAGACGGGAGATGGTGTGACTTGATTAGATAATCTCACCTAAGAAGAAATCCCAGAGAAGTAGGAGGAAAAGAAAAAAATGGCTGGTTCTCAGGGGCTATTGACATTCAAGGATGTGGCCATAGAATTCTCTCAAGAGGAGTGGGTAATCCTGGACCCTACTCAGCAGATATTGTACAGGAACGTGATGTTAGAGAACTACAGAAACCTGGTTTTTCTAGCAGGACTTGCTGTCTCTAAGCCAAACCTGATCACCTGTCTGGAGCAAAGGAAAGAGCCCTGGGAAATGAAGAGACACAGCAGCACATCAGCCAAACCTCCTGGTTGGTGGGAGTGAAAGACACAGATAACACAGGTTGAGGAAGCAGAGCTTGAAATGTGGTTTGCAAAGCTGATCTGCTCCAGTGGAAATGGTTTCTGAGAAGCTCGGAATTCTCTCTCTTGCTATCACAAAGGGACATCTATTAATCCAGGTTCTGAAATTCTCCAAAAAATCTGTTTCTTCAATGATCTCCTTTCAAGGTTACAGAGGAAATCAAAGTCCACTTACTGGTTTGTTAGGGATTGCATGAGCTGACTATCTTTCTGATGTTTTTAAGATGTGCAAGTATCTGCTTATTTATTTAGAAAAATCCATGTCATACTATTTTTTAAGCTTTCTTTTTGTGTTGTGTTGGAAATAGGTGAGAGAGTGTTATTTAAGAAATTTTCAGAACTCCCTGCACAGATGTTTTCTACTTTATGATTTTCTATCCTAGGGAGGTTTTCAATGTGATTTTATTTAAATTCATACTCCATAATTCTACGTGGACAAAAACCATCTCTCTCAATTAAAGAAATCCTGTTATTTTACTTTAATTTTTTTATGTAGTTTGAACTGAGATTGGTAATTTATTTCTACATATCCAAATTCTTAAGTATACTCTATCATGTAGAACATTGGTAAACATATATTAAACTCCCACATGTACCTTGTTTCTTAATAAGTCTTATTTTATAATTTTCTTTGTTTAGTATGAAGCTTAGGACTACTTTACATATATGCAT
>CAUYQG010092166.1:0-13270 GCA_963574415.1 Tarsius wallacei
GAGACTCCAACTCTAACTAAATAAATAAATAAATAAAGACACAACCTATCTCATGTATGTGCTCTTTGGTAAATCCAGGGGCTCTAGTAACCCCTTCCAGGGCCTCAGTTGAGAGCTGAGTGGACTGTCTAAAGGAAGTCATACTGAGCTTTTTTTGTTTGTTTTTTTAAACACATATTTTTTATTTTTTTTATTTTTATTTTATTTATTTATTTATTTATTTATTTATTTATTTTTGAGTTGGCGTCTCACTCCATCGCCCAGGCTGGAGTGCAGCGGCCGCTCCCGGCCACCGCAGCCTCGACCTGCTGCGCTCCGGCGATCCTTCCGCCTCAGCCTTCCAAGGAGCTGGAACTACAGGCACATGCCACCACGCCCGGCTGATTTTTTGATTTATTGTAGAGATGAGGTTTCGCCTGCCCAGGCGGGTCTCGAACCCGTGGGCTCAGGCAATCCAGTCACCTCAGCCTCCCAAAGGCGCGGGATTACAGGCTGAGCGACCGAGCCGGCTAGCAATTTATTATATCATTTTTTTAGTAGGCATCCCGGTATTAACTTGTAAGCAAGAAAGAGGTTACAGGAGGAAATAAAGTCAATGCAAGGGTGGAAGAAAAATTACCAAAGTAAGAACAAAACAAGAAAAACTCAGGTAAATAAAACAAGAATTAGTCAAACAAACGAAACCTATAACTTATGAGATAAGAGAGAGGAAAACAAGTCAGAGAGAGAGAGAGAGAGAGAGAGAGAGAGAGAGAGACAGAGAGAGAGAGAGAGAGAGAGAGAGAGAGAGAAAGGGAAAATGAAAAGAAAATATTTTAATATAATTAATCTAAGAGAGCACACATGCATATAATGAAATTTCCAGAAAAAAAGAAAATAAGAAATATGAAGGAAAGAGAATTCTCAAGGATATAATAAATATGTCCCCAAACTACTAAATTTTGATAGCTAACTTAGTATTCAACACATTGAACTTAAAGAGACACTCACCAAAATGAATAATTATGAAATTTCAAAACATTAGTAACAAAGACAAAGCACAAGAACCCCCAGAGGGAAGAAATCAAGTCCCATACAGAAGATCTAGCAGAACTAGAGGCTGGAAGGTGTCATGGTTATACATTAAAATTATTATTTTTTACTTGGGTCCTTCCATCTTATTTCATAGGTTATAGATTTTGTTTGACTAATTCTTGTTTTATTGTCCTGAGTTTTCCTTGTTTTGTTCTTACTTTGGTAATTTTTCTTCCACCCCTTGCATTGACTTTATTTCCTCCTGTAACCTCTTTCTTGCTTACAAGTTAATACTGGGATATCTACTAAAAAAATGATATAATAAATTGCTGATCAGAGCTGGATATACATGAGTATACTTCACTTTAACGTGGTCTTTGCACAAACCAAGTAACGTTCTGTCAATCTTTTATTCCCTTGAATGTATGGTCCTGAATGCTATCATTCTGGGAAATAAGAGGATGAAGAGTAGAGGAGAATCTTTCTTATAAATTGTTAATCTAGCAGAATAATCTAGCAGAACTAGAGGCTAGAAGATGTCATGGTGATACATTAAAATTCTGAGACACACAAAATGTTCTTCTATCTATATCCAGCACAAAAATTAACAAAGTGTGACAGTAGAATTAAGACATATTCAAACAGGCAAGATGTTCCATTAATTTATTACCCATTCATTCATTCTCAGAAAACTACTGAAGGATATGCTTCATCAAAACCAGGGGCTACACTAAAAAAAGAAAGATATGAAATGCAAGGAACACATGATTCAACCAAGCAGGAACACAGAAGTACTTCATAGGAAGATATAGACAGTTCTGTATTATAAGCTGTGAAGTTGTCCTGGAGGGATGGATTTGGAGTCTATCATACTTAGTGATTTATCACAGAAACAAAGAACAGAGTTCCATATGTTCTCACTCATCAGCTGACCTTGAACAATTATAATGCTATAAGAAAGCGATTGGCGGTAGTGGGAAACTGTCAGGGGAGGGGGTGGGATTGGCAGTTGAGGAAAACTGCTAGGGGAGGGAGGGGCATACCTTAACAACAAGGGTACCTGCATGATCAATGTTTATACCTAACCCTGAATTGTACCCCACGTTTTTAAAATAAAATTTTTTTTTAAATGAGGTAAAAAAGAATCGCTATGATTCATATTCTGGGAAAGATGCTTTCAAGGTTTTGTCGAGGGTGAGGAAATGCACTAATAATATATCAGATTATTTAAATGTGGCATTTATATATTTTTTCAGTTTTCTTGGTTAAACTGGGAATTAGTGATAGGTACATAGAAAATAAAGAAAAAAAATGTAATTATTAAAATTTCCATGTAAATCTAAAAGCATTACAATAAAATGTAATCTTAGTAAACAAGGTGTCTCAGGTGTGAATAATAAAAGGCAAATATATATTTATATTATATGAGAGGCAACCCCCAAAAAAACTAAATTTATTTTTTGGAGGGCAAGGTCTCTTGTAGTACAGGATTCCCCCATTAGGTATTAGGTTAGTGCAAAAGCAATTTAGGTTCAGATTGTGAATTTTAAATTATTATAATCAGGTTCAAGCACATCTTTATTAATCAAAATAGGAACCGTTACAATCAATACACTTTTACCAATGAGAAATAAGTTTGTTTATCCCTGTAGCATAAAAATCCATGCTTCGAGATTCAATGAACTCTTGGAAAGCATTTTCTGCATGGTTTTGGCAGCATTTTCCCTGCAAAAAGTTGTTGAGATGCTTGAAGTAGTCAATTGGTGAAAGGTCAGGTGAATATGGTGGATGAGGGTAAAATTTTGTAGCCCAATTCATTCAACTTTTGAAGCATTGGTTGTGTGCCATGAGGTCGGGCATTGTCGTGGAGAATTGGGCCCTTTCTGGTGACCAATGCTGGCTGCAGGTGTTGCAGTTTTTGGTGTATCTCATCAATTTGCTGAAGATACTTCTCAGATGTAATGGTTTTGCCAGAAATGAGAAAGCTGTGGTGAATTAGACCAGCAGCAGACCTCTAAACAGTGACCATAATCTTTTTTTTGATGCAGGTTGGCTTTGGGAAATGCTGTGGAGTTTCATCTTGGTCCAACCACTGGGCTGGTCATCACTGGTTATCATATAAAATCCGTTTTTTATTGCATGTCACAATCTGATCAAGCAATGGTTCTGGTTGTTGCATAGAATAAGAGAAGATGACGCTTTGAAATAATGAATTTTTTAAATTTTATTTTTGGTCAGTTCATGAGGCACTCAATTATTGAGCTTTTTCACCTTTCCGGTTTACTTCAAATGCCAAATGACCACAGAATCATCAACGTTGAGTTCTTTGGCAACTTCTCTTGTAGTTGTAAGAGGATTAGCTTAGATGATTGCTCTCAGTTGGTCATTGTCAACTTCTGATGACCAGCCACTATGCTCCTCTTCAAGGCTCTCATCTCCTTTTCAAAACTTCTTGAAGCACCACTGCACTATACATTTATTAGCAGTTCCTGAGCCAAATGTGTTGTTGATATTGAGAGTTGTCTCTGGTGCTTTACTACCCATTTTGAACTCAAATTAGAAAATCAATTAAATTTACTTTTTGTCTCACATCATTTCCATAGTCTAAAATAAATATAAAATAAACAGCAAGTAATAAGTCATTAGCAAAAAAATACAGTGAGAAATGTGCATTTAAATGATGTATAGCATGACCACATTTATTTAAGAATGCATTCTAATACCAAACGGCAAATATCAACAATGCAAAAACCATAATTACTTTGTACCAACCTAATAACTGTTCCAGGAACCCATCAGCATCAGTATACCAGTTAACATCATTCTGAGAGTCTGTGTTCAGCTTCAATTATTTATTTATTTGTTTATTTATTGAGATTCTTCCAACATGTTTGCCCGCTTCATGATGAGTGATTTACGAGCACCCCTACCCACACCATGCTGAGTATTCAGTAGTTTCTGACCAAAAACGCCATGACTCCTGTGTCCCACCCTCCCTATTCATCCAATCTTGCCCCAAATGACTTTTTATTGTTTCTACAGCTAAAAAAGTCCTCAAAGAAAAATGTTTTGTCAATATGGAGGAGATAAAACAAAAATGGTAAAAACACTAAAAGGCACAAAAATGGATGAGTTCAAAAACTGTTTTTAGCAGTGACAAAAGCATCTTGATGTGTGTATTGCATCAAATGCAGAGTACTTTGAAGGTGACTGGAGTTTAAACATGTAAGAATAAGTACATAATTTTTTATAAATAAATTCTGGGGTTTTGGGGTCCCCCTTGTAATTTATAAAAATATTATTATATAATACATAGTGAGCAACATGTTATTGATATTAATAAACACTCTTTATCAACTTAAGAGAATCGACTTATTTGAGTAGATTAGGAGGCTGGGAGAAGGCCTATGAGTTTTTTGCACATGCAAGGGTGGGAATGGGTGGATGTGGTGTGACATTACATCCTTAGCTTGTAGTAAATTTCATATCCAAAAGATAGTCTTGAAACTGAAAAATGAAGGAAAAGATGCATAAGCTAATTGCTTAAAAATGTGGAAATAAATATCAGAGGAGATGACCAAAAGTTGAAAATAGTTTTAGGGAACATTACCTAGGAGTGGGGAGAGTTTATGCAGAGAGCTGTTGCTTTTCTATGTAAGTGTTCTTTGTCTTACAAAATTAGAAGCTTGTATTATATTAACAAAAAATAGCACATGTTAAAAAAAGAGCAAGATTCTTTGATATTTGTAAGTGTTGGTATTGAAGTAATAATTCTCTTCCAACGTATTTAGTAAAGCTTGAAGTCACAAAATTGACTTTTCTTCCTTTCTTTTTTGCCTTTGTTTTTTTCCTTTCTTTCTTCCATCCTTTCTTTATTTTTCTTCTTTGTTTTGTCCAATTTTAGAAGACAATGGGATATGAGGGTGGCATCCATGTTTAGATTAATATTAGATTTATTATAAAAATGACTGTTAAAGGTATAGAACAGAGACTTACAGATATAGAACGGAGAACAAGAAATTGGTGGAATTAGTATGTAGAAGCCTAAAGTTACCTCATTAATTTACCTTCTGGGAACTCACCAAGACTGTGAGAAAGGCTATTGAATTCTCATAAAATTTAGAATGGTTTGAGTCTTTTGAAAGAGCAAAGAGGCATCAGGAGACAACTGGGTTACTCTGTTAATCAGCTGTTCTTAATTGTGTGTAAAAATGAAAATGGATAGAATTTCACCTTATGCAACATTCAAAACCAAAGGAAAGATTTGTATTTCTGTATCATATTCTCATGAGTAATGGGGAGTCAGGATCCAGGCACTCTTAGTTAATAAATGGTATCCTCTTTGCATAACATTAAAATTAACAACGTGAATTAGAGTAGAGAAAAGCAGTGTCTCCTAAGAGACAGATTTTCAGCACCAAAATAATTTCATTAAAGTTCATTAGTAGACTTCTATGAAGAGGAAAAGATGATTGTTCAGTCCTGGAATCACACAAAAATGTTATTTGCAGAGATCAGTATTGATAGTCACTTTTAGCCCTAACTAGGATAGAAGCCCTGACTGAATATTATGGTCTCCTTGGTTGTTGAAAGTGTTTTAAACCAATACACCTGACACAAAAAACTGAATGTCATCACCATACTTATGAACTGATTTCCTTCTTACAAAAATATCTTTCTGAGAATTTAGTCTCTCACACAATATGTTTGCAAGGAAAGGAAATGCTCTGAACAAAGCGATACACAAGCTTCTCTGCAAATAATTGCTCCCCTTTGTAGGTTATGAAATTTATATTCTATTTATAATTTGACTTCCCACTGGAAGAAAGTTAAATTAACAAAATTGTCACTCTTATCCCTTTGTGCTTAGTACTGGAATGACTAAGATTAGGATGTTGGAAGCATTTTCTTTTTTTAAAATATCAGATTTCTGGATTTGCAGGGTTGAGTGAGGACCAAACACTGAAATTTGGTGAGTTCAAACAAATAAATAAATAAATAAATTCCATTTTGTGATGTATTGTCTCTGAAACCTTCTGATTCAGGGAAATAAAAAAGGAAAAGTTTCCTCTGATTTTCTTCTACCCTTTGATGTTTTCAAAGCTTTGGGAAATTAAGAATCACATTTGCTTTGGTGGTGACAATCTTCCTACATCCTCCTGTATCTTCTATTGTTTTCAAGCTCCTTCACTGAGAAAAAAAAAAAAAAGCGCAATATGTAAATCAGGACTTTGTGTTTTATATAAAAAAAAATTCGTAGTGGAGAGAGAAAATAAAAAGTGCCCAACTATTCATAAAGGAGAAAGGGTAAGATCACAAATTTCGCATCTATTACCAATCCAGAGCCATCTTGCATGCTGTTGAATACTGGACTCAAAATTTTTCAAAAAAGCCTAAATACATTTTCTTCCTTTCTATGCTAACTTTCCCCTGATCCCCGATCCACTTTCCTGTAATTTTACCTATTAGATATTGAGCAAGAGTGCTTTTCAAAGACGGTCATGAAAGACATGAGTGCTATATTTGGAATATGGGGCTTTGATTGAGGGTGTGACATACTAACATTAGGAGAAACACAAAAGAGAAGCCACTTGGAGATGGATAGCAGGTAAAGAAAGATAAAAATGGATGAAATACAAATTTTACCAACATAACATTTTCTTAATTCTAACTATGCTACTTTAATCTTTTCTCAAATATAAAGCTGTTATCCAAATCAGAAGGCTCCTCACTCTTCTCTTGATAACTACCTAGACTAAGAGGGTGACATTAAGAGGAAGAGATAAACCGGGCTCTGAGATTTGTTTTCAGCGTGAGATATTTGTGTAAGTGGTCTCTGGAAATGTTGCTGATGTGTTTTATATTTGTTATAAAGCAAATTTAAAAACAGATAGCTATATTTTTCTTTTAATGAGATCACAGATTCATAGAGTATTAAAATTGGAATCTTATAAATTATGTAATTACATGAGTGACATAAAAAGTTTTATCTAATTGTTGATTTACAATGTTCTATCCATAACTTCAAAATCTAAAATTAAAAATGCTCTGAGGCTGGGCTCGATGGCTCAGTCAGTAATCCCAGCAGTTTGGGAGGCCGAAGTGAGTGAATTGCCTGTGTCCGCGGGTTCGAGACCAGCCTGGGGAATTTGGCGAGACTTTGTTTCTACAATAAATCAAAAAATTTGCCGGGCATGGTAGCACACACCTGTAGTTCCAGCTACTTGGAAGGCTGAGGCGGAAAGATCGCCAGAGCCCACCAGGTGCCCATGAGCATGCCACTGCACTCCAGCCTGGACAATGGAGTGAGACTCCAAGTAAAAAACAAACAAACAAACAAAAAAAAACAACTCTGAAATGAGTTTTTCACAAGCTATCAGGTGATAATTCCTACCCTGAACAGACATGACTCAGTTTATAGTCTTTATTTCAATCCCTCTTAGTATGACTTTGCATAGGTTTTTTTGCTAAAATAGTAATGTATTTGGTTATGGGAAGCTACTCTATCCCTGTTGGGAGTGCTAAATGATATATGATATGTGCATTATTATCTACCATTTGAAAATGCATATTAATTAAAAATATATCTCATTCTAAAGGTTTTGAATGAAAGGTTGTAAACCTGTTGAGGCAGAAGAGTGACTAGAACCCAGTATTTTGGATTCTTAGATCCTCACCCTTTCTACTACCTCCCATTCAAAAATGCATCACATCATTCAATTAAAATTGTACATAGGTAAACTGGCAAAAATATCCATTGTGGTTGATTCTTCAAGACTCATTTCATCTCACATGATTAATCTGTTATTCTCTTTGGTAATACCTGGTTTACACATAAAAATGAGAACCATTTCTTGCCGATCAAAATTGAAGTGAAAAAAGCTGATTACCTTCTAGGAAAATTTTCCTTGCCCCAAAAGAAGATGAAAGCCATTCTCTTTCCCCACTTGAAAGTTATTGTGCCATATGTGATGACTAAACCTCATCTACAAGCTAAAAGAAGAGTAAGCACAACAGGCAAAACCAACAGTAAAGATGTCAGAGTAGGGATGTGGAGTCTACCTCCTTAATGGTATTACCGATTCATCAGTTGAGCCAGCTTTGGTTCATAGCCATGCCTCTGAACTTCTTCTCAAGTGATAGAATTGCTTATTATATTTCTAAACCAAATAGATTTATATTTTTGGTTATTTATAAGTAAAATTATTTAAATTTATATAATTATTTTAATATCTGTATCTCTATATACATATATATATCTTTACTCTTTCCCATAGAGTGCAGGGATGTATGGTTGACTGTATGCCAAAAATAAAAGAATGAGTAGATTAATATCAGGAAATGCTTGCCATTTTTACACATTAGAAGAATGCGTTTTCTTGTCTTTTTTTTTTTTTTTTTTTTTTGAGTCGGAATCTAACTCCATAGCCCAGGCTAGAGTGCAGTGGCAAGTTCGCAGCCATCCCAGAGATGACTTGCTGGATTTAGGCGATCCTTTCGCCTTAGCCTTCCAAGTAGCCGGAACAACAGGCATGCTCTACCACGCCTGGTTAATTTATTTTTATTTTTTATTTTTTGTAGAGATGAAGTCTTGCCAAATTGCCCAGGCTGTTCTCAAACCCGTGAGCTCAGGCAATCCCCTCATCTCGCCCTCCCAAAGTGTTGGCATTACAGGCTTAAACCACTGTGCCTGACCAGAAAAATGCATTTCCAATCAAGCTTTACATTTTGATTTTGTCTTATTGGCATACACAGATGGATATCTCACATTTAAAGAAATAAGTCACAAAAATTTTGAATTGTTCTGACATTATCCAAGAATTAACTAACAAGACATAGGAATCATTTCATACAGGAAAGTCAAATGCCTACAGAGCCAACTAAGCACAGATTGTTTCCAGGACCTGTATGTGTACCAAAATTTGTGTATTCAAGTCCCGCAGTCGATCCTGTGGAACATATGTATGGAAAAAGTCAGTCGCTCATATAAGAGGATTTCACATCCTACAAATTCTATATTTCCTATCTGCCTTTGGTTGACACAAATGCATGTTAAGTGGACCTGTGCACTTCAAATCTGTGTTGGTCAAGAGTAAACTGTATAACCAATGTAGTGGGTGAGGAAAGACAATGAGGTTTTAGAGAATACATGGCTCATTTAATGAAACAGTCTGCTATGGTGCTCCAGTTTTCCCCAAAAAAATTTCCTGGAGGCTGTTACTTTGGTGGTCTCCAATCACCCTTTCTATTATTCATACTGTAGTGGAATCTTCTTTTGCCATGTGACTAGCTTGGCCAGTGGGATATTTGTAAGTGTGATGCAAGTGAATTACTGATGAATAATAAGTGCTAGCACTTTGGGGCTATTCTCTTCTAGGATTTCCTTTTAGAGTCACAACACCATACAAAGCTGCCCACACAGCTAAGTGAAGACACTCACACAAAAAGAATACCAAACAATATCAAGCACATAGTCAACGGCAGCAGCTGAGCTCCTAGTCATATAATAGTCATTCTAGACCTGTTTCAGTATCCTTCTCATGATACAATTTTACCTACTTACCAGGATAGTTTTCTTAGCTCATTTTATGATAGAAATAATCAGGACGGCTAGTGGAGTGCTGGAGTAGAAGAATGAAGTATTTAAATTCACTTATATAGACATTTTCTTTAAAATTTCCAGGATTAATTTAATTTAGATCCTATCCTTCCCACTTTATGAAGTAAGCTATATTTGTGTTCCTTAAATACTGGAAACAAATTCTATATGTGTGCCTTTTTTTAAGGAAAAAAAAATTCATTCAGAATACCGATTCTAAAGTGTTCCCCACCATCTTACCATATGTAAGTTTCATTTTCAACATCCTTCTTGTCAACTAGATGTAAATACTTCTAAATTCTTCTCCCCCTCACTGCATTATGAGCAGTAGGCTAGAGTTGTTTGACAGTCAGCAAAAACTGCTATAAACGCTTCTGTTATGAGACACAAGAGGAGATTAAAGCACAGCCCTGTCAGTCTGCAGAAAAAGAACATGTTGCTCATAGCTGGTTATTCTCTTTTCGGAGCACTGAACTTGGCAGTAAAATCAGTAGAAGTAAGTGGCAGAGACATGGGACTGGCAGAGATACGGCCGCCCTGTGGAGAGGCTGTCTACAGATGACATAACTATAACCACAGGATCCGCAGGGCTCCTACATGCGTGTTGGCTTCACTGGATAAACTAATCAAGTGCTAATCGTAAAACTTAAGTTTTCAAAATATACATGCTTGGTTTCGCAGAAGGATAAAGGGGAAGACTGGAGGCAGGATATCTAATAAAATACTTAGAGTTGTGAAGTTGAAGGCAAAACACAGAAGAGCGAGAAAAAAATAAGGCATTTTTTTCAGACAAAATATACTCACTATTTTTACTAAGAAAACTGATTATGGAAAGCAATAATGTTTCTGTCTCACTTTCACTGTAGATCATCAGATGAGTAAGATGATCATTAGGTCTTTTTATTCTTCACTCTATTGTTTCTTCACTTCACCCTGTCGTTTCTTCACTCTATTGTTTCTCTCTCACTTTTTTTTTTGAGTTGGAGTCTCACTCTGTCGCCCAGACTGGAGTGCAGTGGCCGCTGCCGGCCACCGCAGCCTCGACCCGCTGGGCTCCGGCGATCCTTCCGCCTCAGCCTTCCAAGTAGCTGGAACTACAGGCGTGCGCTACCACGGCCGGCTAATTTTTTGATTTATTGTAGAGATGAGGTTTCGCCTGCCCAGGAGGGTCTCCAACCCGCGGGCTCAGTCAATCCACTCACCTCAGCCTCCCAAGGCGCGGGATTACAGGCTGAGCCACAGAGCCCAGCTCTCTCTCACTTTTATTCTTCACTCTTGCCTCAGACATTTTAGAAAATCGTTAATTATTTTATTTCTTTCATATTCTATCATTTCAATTAGGCTTCTTGACATAAGCTATATATAAATAATTGGGTGTGAAATTGTGAAAAAGAATTATATGACCAGGGTATCTGGCCACCAAATACCACTTTCCACCCAATTATATCTATATACTGATAGTCTATCACTCATGTAGAAGAGTGAAGTATGAAGCTAGGGTACATGCATTTGTACCCTACAGCCCTGTATGCAGAATTTGCTTTTGCTTCAAGGCTCCATTTACTACCACTATATTTTAGCTGCAGAAAAACAAGCAGAATTTATTTTCTTAAAATTGACAACGAAATTTGAAAATTACACAGAAATACAAAGAACCGGAAATAACCAAAATGACTTGAAAAAGAAAAAGATGTTAAGGACTTACACTACCTGATGTTAAGACTTATTGTAAGCAAAAATTAAGGTACTGTAGTGTTGATGTGAAGGAAAATAAATAGAACAATGAAACAGGGGAGTGCTGGAATTGAACCACACATATGTGGCCAATTGCCTATTTACAAAGTTGTCAAAAAAAGTCAGTTAGGAGAGGAAAATCTTCTCAACAAATAGTAGTAGAAAAACTGAAATAATGTCATAGAAAAGATTTTGATTTTAACCTCTTACAGTGTACAGAATTTACTGAACATGAATTATATATTTTATATAATATTATATATTATTATATAAGACTGCAAGACATTTAAGATGAAACATTAACAAAATCTGAGTGCCATGAATTTCACAAACTATGTAAAAGTATGAATTTTTTATAAAATTGACAAATTGGACTTTGTCAATACTTTTCAAAAATTTTGCATACTTTAACACATAATACACTGCTATGACAATAAAAAGACAAATCATAGATTTGGGGAACATATTTGCTAAAAAAAAAAGCTGACAAAGGACTTGTGTCTAGAATGTGTTAAAAAAACAAAAACAAACAAACAAACAAAACTTTTCAACTCAATAATAAAGACTTTGCCATCTTGGTGCCAAAGTGGATTAAGGGCTTTGATGGATAATTCATCAAAGAATATATATGATGGCAAATAAGCACATGAGAAGATGCTCAATATCAGTCGTCATTGGAAAAACGCAAGTAGAACTTACAATGAGATACCACAATTCATCCATTAGAATGAATATAATGATAAAGAATAATCACACTGAGTTTTAACAAGAACATGGAGCAACTGGATTTTTGTTAACCTTTCTACTGAAAATTATAATGAACAAGCAAAGTGAAAAATAGTTTTGCAGTTCCTTAAAAATTTAAACATACACTTATCAGACAATCCAGCACACACATACATGCGAAGTTATGAAGGATTTACTTCTTACACTCAAACACCCATTAATCAATCAATTTAAAAATTGTGGTGATACAAAAGAACATATTGAAAGAAACTGACAAATGAAGGGGTAATGAGAAGGTAAAGCCACAGATACTTCTACTTTTCTTGTGGTTAGATAAATTGATCCTACCATTTTGCAAATTGACTGTACCTCCTTAAAATAAATATACAGCTAACCTAAAACCCACATTTCAACCCAAGATAAGTTATTTATTAGGATCAAATCTAATAGTAGTGCTCATTTCAGCTTTGTTCATAATAGTTAAAAACTAGAAAAAAATCCTGTGACTGAAATGTAGATGTAGTGCTTGAATTCATCTTCAACAAAAATCTTACTCCCTTGTTTTCAGAATCCCTCTCACCTTTTAAGATGATGTTATTCGTTGCAAATGACTGAGAAATGTGGTGAAAGCTGAGGTCTTCTTTGAGCTACCAGTCAATGTATGAGCAAGACGATAGTAGCTGAAGTCACCATCTTTTGGAAGAACTTCCAGCTTAGGAAATGACTAAGTGTCTAGCCATTTTTTGTCACTGCATAACTTTTCCTATTGGGAAGTCCTTGTTTTGAGCCCTCCTATGGGCTAGCTAAGACATTAGTAGTCTGTCTTGCAGTTCAATGACTTTCTCTTCCTTTTTCTTTCAGGTGTCATTACACATTTTATTATTTTTTATTATTACTATTTTTTTTGAGTTGGAGTCTCACTGTCGCCCAGACTGGAGTGCAGTGGCCGCTCCCGGCCACGCAACCTCGGCCTGCTGAGCTCCGGCGATCCTTCCGCCTCAGCCTTCCAAGTAGCTGGAATTACAGGCACGCGCTACCATGCCCGGCTAATTTTTTATTTATTGTAGAGATGAGGTCTCGCCAAGTTGCCCAGGTGGGTCTTGAACCCGTGGGCTCAGGCAATCCACTCACCTCAGCCTCCCAAAGGCGCGGGATTACAGGCTGAGCCACCGAGCCTGGCTCATTACACATTTTAAC
>CAUYQG010092168.1:0-10818 GCA_963574415.1 Tarsius wallacei
AGATATGTACATGTTTTTCAACATGGCCCCTCAGAATTTAATATGAAATAGAAAAAAACAATCTGTCTGACTTTGAAGTCAGGGCTCTTGACTGTGGCCTTGAGGCACCTATTCTCCACCATGAACCTCCAGCCAGTTTCCAGATACACACTTGAATTTCTCAGTGCAGTTAGAGCCTAAACGGCTAAGAAAGGCTGTGATCATCAGACTTCACCACTTCTCTTTCCCTAGGTGGGTTTATATCTCTGGCCTGTCCTGGCACCACCTTCCAGGACTGAATGTCCCCCTCAGTAAAATAAAATTTTGTTCTACATGATCTTTTAATTATTTGAATATTTTGCAGACTTTCTTACCTTTGATTTTGTTTCACACATGCTATTGCTTCAACTTGGAATTCTTGTCCTTCACCCATCACCAGGTGGGCCTTCCACATCCTTTAGGTCTCAGCATAAAGGCCAAATCTTCCAGAATGCTTTTACTTCTACCTTGGTTAGGTCCCCTACTGAAGACTTCTATAGGCCATCTTCCACCCACCATCAATTCATATCAGATTTACCATAACTGTTTGTTTCAGTGTTTGTTTTTCCCACTAGATTTTAAACACTCATGAACAGGAAACATCTCTCATTTCAGGGCTGTGTCTCCACTGTGAAGCATACAATAGTAACTCAATACATATTTGTTAGATGAAGTTATGGATCTTAAAATGTATAAGGAAACCAACAGTTCTCATTTTAAAAATAATTTTTCTGTATCTGATATGCCTCTTTATTCAAGGTTTTTGAAGTCAGCCAAATTCACTTGTTTCCTACCTAAGAAAGTCAATTTTTGAATCCTGATTCCACAACTCTAAACATTTTTCTAAAATTAAAGTGCTATACAGGCACAAATATATTCCTGTAAAGTTGTGTATGTTTTAAGTATGTGAAAATTAATTTGCATTTTAATTTAATTTCCATTTTGTACTTAGCAACTCAAATGGAATGGAGTAATCTTATTAACAAACATTCCCTCAATTTATTTGTTTATTAAATTCATATTAATTAGAACTATTTTACTTTGAAGGAGTGGGATCTTGATGTTAAAAGTAAGGGTGGTCTACCGACTGCAACACCAAATGTTGGCAAGGGTGTGGGAAAATGGAATCTGTCACACACTGTCAGATGTAGGACTTTTGATACAGATACTTTAAAAAGCAACTCATCAATACATGTGACGATGAAGATGCATATATTCTACGACCCTAACTTTTACTTCTAGTAACATATTGAATAGAAATTGTTGGTCTTATGCACAGGTTAATATACATATGGACTTTCATTTTAGTGATGTTTTCAGTAATTTATAACTAGAAGCAATTTTTATCAATGGAAAATGGATATATCAAGTACTGTATATTCACGTGCTAGATTTAACAGTAGTGGTAATATATGAAATTGATCTATGTGCCTCAATATGTATAAATTTTGCAAAAGTGTTGACTCAAAAGGAAGTTTCAGTATGATACCTAGAACATAATTTTGTTTATATACGTTTACAAAACACATAAAGCAATACTCTATTTGGATTATGGATAAGTATATTTGTATAAAAGCATTTGTAGAAAGGGCTAAAATAATGGAAACAAATTTCAGTAAAGTGATTGTCTCTAAGATGAGAAAGAGAGGTATACTCTACTGTGTATTTGAATTATTAAAGGAAAGCTTTTGAATTTAAAAATAAAGTGAGGGTGGTGGTGAGAAAAATTAGCTTATTATTGACATGAAAATTCCTTGATTATTTTTTCAGTGCAAAAATCAAGATGAAGAACAGCAGAAGGCCTGGGTACTCTGGCTCACGCCTTTGTGAGGCCAAGGCAGGAGGATTACTTGAGCCTAGGAGTTCGAGACCAGCCTAGGCAACATAATGAGACCTTGTCTCCACCAAAAATAAAAAAATAAACCAGGCATTGTGGTACACACCTGTAGTCCCAGCTACTCAGGACGCAGAGGCGGAAGGATCACCTGAGCCCAGAAGATCAAGGCTGCAGTGAGCTGTAGTGTCACTGCACTCCAGCCTCGGTCACAGAGTGAGACCCTGACTCAAAAAAATCCCCAAACCCCAAAACACCAGAAGTGTTCTTTGCATAAGTTCTCCCTCTAGCTCCATCCCTTCATCTACCAGAAGATTTTGTATCTGGCAGTCATATTTTAGAGGCCAGAAATGATCATGTAGTACTAGAAGGGAATAGAAAGATGAGACCACCTGGGTCTTATTGGGTTCAGGGCAATTTAAGGAGGTGGCATATACCCCAGGGTATTTAAGGAGGTGCCATATCCCCTGCAGGAGGGAGAATTCACTCCCTGGAAGGCAAGACTGTTGGCATATGCAGATATTTAAGAGCATAGACTCTGAAGCTGACTGCCTAGATTTAAATACTAGCTCTTCCCTTATTACCTGGGGAACCTTGTATAAGGTACTTAACTGCTTGGTGCCTAGCTCACTAATCTCTAAAATGGGAATACTACGTTACGTGATTGTCACACATAAAATGAATTAATGCATTCAAGTGCTTAGAAAAATGACTACCATGCTAAGTGCTCAATACTTATAGATGTTAGATAGGATTTTTATTATCTTTCGCTCTATATTAATGAGCAGGGACCGGGAAGGAGTTGCTTTTGTAAGATACAAAATACACTAAGTTTCTTCAACTAGTCAGGCAATTGGCAAAAATTGAAATGACAAGATTTCTTTAGGTGGGGGATCCCAAGAGCTGAAGTCACTTAGAGGCCAGACTATAATTGCTTGGGATTCTCCAAATTCTCTGGCTTTGGTGCAGGGCAGTAGCAGCAGGGAAGAAGACAGAAGGCAGGTGAAGGCATCAGTTAACACAATGAGGATGGCAGAATGGGAAAACAATAACAGCCAAGAAGCAGAGATGGAAATGCCAGGAGAGGAAGAGCGTTAGACTCCCGGGTCAAATGTTTGCCAGGCTTTCCTTTTTAGGTGCCTTCTGTAGAGCAGGGTTAGAAAGTGTCTCATGGTAGGAGAAAAAAAAAGGTTAGAAAGGTTAAAGTGCCTCATGGTAGGAGGCATCCAGAGCCCAAAACGTGTACAATCATCCCCAGTTTTATTTTTTTCTTTTTTGTTTTTCTTGAGTAGGAATCTTACTCTGTTGCCTAGGCTGGAGTGCAGTGTCACAAACCCAGCTCACTGTAGCCTCGACTTCTGGGCTCAGGTAATCTTTCCACCTCAGCCTCCCGAGTAGCTGGGACTACAGGCACATGCCACCATTCCCAATTATTTTTTTATTTGTATTTGTATTTATTTGTTCATTCATTCATTCATTTAGTAGAGATGAGGTCTTGCTATGTTGCCCAGGCTGGTGTCAAAATCCTGGGCTCAAGCAATTCTCCTCGCACCTTGGCATCCCAAAGTTCTGGGATTACAAGTGTGAGTGTCCCCCAGTTTTTTAACTCAACAAGGAAAAATCCCATTGGATAATTCCAAAGTGTTACAAGCATCCAGCGTATCCAATGGTGCCCCTTGGAGTTGTGCAACACAGGTATGCTGAGCTAAGAAAGCATAAATTACATTTCCTCATCAATAAGTAATTTGTCAGCCTATTGTTTTCAACTTAAAATTCCATACAATTTCCTGTCAGTAAATAATAGAAACTATTTTTTACCTGAAAACTTTTTCACTTTTGAATATTGAGACTACTAATTCACACTAGTTTTCAGAATATATATATATACAGGGAGTGCCAAAAAATATATACACACATCTTAAGTATGACATTTGCTCAAAAGATGGCGTTAATCACGTGAATGCTAGTGTCACCACACGACAGGCAGGACAAAGAAAATGGCAAAAGTATGATTGACCGAATGTCCTACTACACATTGCTACCATAATTTAATACAACTTCGAAAAGTAATGCATAGATGACATCTCTTAAAATGAGTATACATTTTTTGGCACCCCCCCCCCCATATGTTAGCCTCTTTTAAGAGGTCATTTAGAAGAGGAAGCCATGATCATTAACTTAATTTATCACAGTTGTCTATTTTAATCTGGTTGTTCTTCTCACAAAGGATTTGTGACATTGTTGGAACTTGTCATTAAGTCCCTTAGTGGAAGACTCTAGTTCTAATCTTTGCCCAGCACTGGCTTCTTACTGCCCTGTTTTCTCACCCATCTCCTCATGCTGTAACTGAAAATTGCGGCTGGGCTTGCATATGTGATTAGAGTTGTGCCTCTTTGCCAGGTGGCTTCTCCCTCCTCTATTAATTAGTCTAGTTTTCCCTTTAAGGCATGTAGGAACTATCAGTTAAGTCAAATGAAAACAATAGGCTCGGTGATGTCAGTTTTTGAAACTGTTGATTACTTTCCATATTATATCATATGGTCATGAGGATTACTCTGCACTTATGGGTAAACTATTCAGCTGCTCATTAGCTCAGTCCAGACACATCAAGGCTTGTCCTAGTTTAACTAACCGTTTAAGCTATGTGACACGGAATAAATAAATCCTTCTCCAAGAGGCGTTAAACTGAATATCATGCTAAAACCTTCCTTCTCTGATGGTATTTGCAGTCATTTTTCTCACAACAGTTCTAAGACAAGGATTTGGAACAAAAAGCAACAAAAATAGCTGTACTTGAGTATCTCTTAAGTCAGATTTGGTCAGGCTCGGTGGCTCAGCCTGTAATCCCAGAGCTTTGGGAGGCCGAGGCGAGTGGATTGCCTGAGGCCACGAGTTCAAGGCCCACCCGGGCAACTTGGCGAGATCGCCTCGTCTCTACAATAAATCAAAAATTAGCTAGGCGTGGTAGCATGCCTGTAGTTCCGGCTACTTGGAAGACTGAGACGGAAGGATCGCAGGAGCCCAGCAGGTCAAGGCTGCGGTGGCCGGGAGCGTGCCACTGCACGCCAGTCTGGGCAACAGAGTGAGACTCCAACTCAAAAAAAAAAAAGAAGATTCATATATTGCAAATATATAATTGGTCCATTTTTCAAGCTTCCTAACACAATGTGATAGACTTGGAAGTTTCACGGTAGTAGTATAGGTTGTTCTAACACTTTCAACACACTTAGTCCACAGGTGAGTGGTTACCCTAGCACAAAAAATAGTAGCTTCAGATGTTGGTCATTGAGCAATTATTACTTACTCTTACTTCCTTCTCCAGGGGTTCTTAAAAACTATGGTCCAAAAACCAGTTGCATAAGTATCACCTATAAACTTGTTGAATATGCACATTTCTATGGCTCACTCTAGACACAATGAATCAGAAACTTTGAGGGTGGGAGTCAGCAACCTGAATCTTAACGCATCTTCTAAGTGATTCTGATGCATCTCCAACAGATGGAGCCCCACTGCTAATCAGGAGGCCAAGCAGATATGGGCAAAGCCAGCGTGTACAGGTTTTGGTGAAATCCTTAAAGCTCATCTTGTTACCATGAGTGTTAGATCACAGAAAACAGAGTGTTAGAATCATTGTTACTTCTATGAAGAAAAGGAAGAAGGAAAAAATGCGCCAATTTCCTGGTAAATTTCCCCAATGGTTTTAACAATCTTTACCATATGAAAAGTATAATGTTCTCAAAGATTAAATACCACTTTTGGGACTTAAAGAAAAGAGGAATAGAAGACCATACTTGGGAAAAGAAATCTCTCTCTTGCCTGCTATGAAAGAAACATAACACTTATGATTAGGTCATTCAAAAATCTATTGCATTGGTTTCTAAGACAAATAAAACTTTTTAGACAGAGTGGCCAAGATGAATGAGAATACCTTACTGTAGTGACTTTTCCAGTGTTGATACAGAACTTCTGACAAGAAATGTTCCTGAAGAGATTAACCTAATTACTAAAATTCTCTTTATTCCAGTCACAAAGGAAGAGGAGGAGAGTTCAGGTAAAACTGCCTTGAAATTGGAGTCCTAGACTCTTGCACATTCCTCACATTCATGGCATTCTTGAGACCATCAGGAGACCACCCCTAAAGACAGAGTAAAGAGAAGACAAACTGGAGGCAGCACAAACAGTAATTATCAAAGCCATTTCCCAGTGGCTATCTCATGGAAGCACATTTTTCTAGAGTCATTAAGTGGCAGTAAAATAAGTGAGCGCATGCCAGCCAATGGAAGAGCATGAAAAGAGAAATCTCCTTCCTGAACATATCAGCAGGAGAAGACTATGAGGGAATGGAGATGCCTGGGCACTGAGGTCATCTGCACTCAAGAGGCCACCCCACCATGTCGTGGTCCTGTGTAAATCCAATTGCTTATCTGGATTAGCTCTGCCACTTTAGGATAGATGCTTTGAAGAAATCAAAATAATTTTAGCATGCTACGTGAAATTATGCGAACAGGACTAACCAGATAATTTAACATAGAGGCACAGCCACTTTGTTCATTAGCATTGCCCTTGGCCAAATTATTGAATCTCTCATTGCTCCAGTGACCTCATAAATCCAATGGAAATATTATTGCCAACTTATTACTGGAGGACTTTTGAAAAAAATGGATAAAAAGGGTTGGGTTCTGCTGTATTGTATTCTACAATTTTGTACGTGTATTTTTATTTTTATTTTGAGGAACACATTAGAAATAGTCCATATTCCATCTCAGTGGAATCAAATGAGGAAATCACCGAGCCAGAGAACAAGTATCATATTTTGCCTAATATTGAATGTTAAAAGACCAATGAAATGTTTCCATTAACAACATAGTTTTTTTTCATTGTGTGTGAGCATGCGTGTGTGTGTGTGTGTGTGTGTGTGTGTGTGTGTGTGTGTGTTTAGAAAAGAGTGCCAAGCTAACTAAAAGGCTGGATTGTCAACAGAGCCTAGGAGTCTGAGAAGTTTGAGATAAGCGAGAGTGACATAAACACCATTAGCACTGAGTCTTTTAGAATAAATATTCTATAGCTAGTCAGCAAATCAAGTCTTCACATGAGGAAGTTGCTAAGGCAGCAGGTAGAAGCCATGGTCTTGGTCATCAAGGTGGCCCTACATTCACCTCTGTCTGCTAATGGCATTTCCTTGGGTCAGGTTTGAATCCCTTCCTAAGCAACACCTGTCCTTCAGGCTTAGCCAGCTGGGGCTGCTGTGCCATGGCCCAAGGGTAGGCCAATTAAGATTCATTATGTCACATCAAGGGAAGAATTCCAAACCCTGGGCCCTCCACCAGGAATGTAGCATCCTCACCCTCCCACTTCAAGCCCTGAGATGTTTGCAGTAAAAATAACCTTAGCTAATCATAACTGCTGGGGAGGATAGAGATAATCTTGGTGAGGTCACAAGGAGCTAAAAATAAGTCTTTAGAGTTCAAAGAGTTATACTAAGAAGGGGTCAGAAAATTCAGGATATAATGATTCATCTTATGTCCTTCTGCTCTTTCTGAGTCTCAGATATAGCTGGGATGCTAGGATACTGGGATGCTGGGATGGGGATGTTTGTTCCACAGGCCAAGCTATATGCTGAATCAATTTCTACTTCCACACAGAAAATAAACCTTATTTTAGTCTCAGATAAATTAGTAGTATGCAGTTAAATAACTCAAAACAGAAAAAGCCATCATAGTGACAGACTTGTAAAAGGCAGTTGCAGGAAATTGCACAAAATAAGCAGAATAAATATTACTATAGTGAATTGGATGCTTTATGCAACAACCACCTGACACTCCAACTTTCTTTCAGATTTCACTTTTCCTCCCCTCTCGTTTTTGCCAGATGAATGTACTTCCAGCTGGACTTAAGAGAAGCAATAGTGTCAAACAACGACTCATTAAAAAATACACACCTGTCATAAACGCAAGACTCTCTCAGGGGATATATTGAATTGCGTTCTCTGCTTCCTATGAAAAGGTGCAATGAAAAAAAATGAATTAACTATCAACTACCAGATGTTTCTAGCATCTCTATTAGTTTGGGAAAGATGAAACAATTGCTGCATTGTACAGATGTGTAGCTCACATAAACTAAGTGTTTAGGATGTGGGAGGAAGCTCAACTAAGTGTGTCTTGAGAATAATCGATCTTTTCTTTCTGGCAATGCTTCATAATAACAGGAAGAAATCTCCTCCTTGAATTGACAATTTTTTAAAACCAACGTTAAGAATAAATGAACATATATCTAAAGGTACAGGCATGTGGATATGCATTTTCAGTTTGACTTCTCTTCACTGCATTAATTATCTTGAACTTCCTAGTGATACTCAGACATATGCATTTTGTAATTTGGAAGTTTTCTAGTTATGGAAAGTTCTAAGTACTGTAAATTCCAATATCTAAATAATAAGAATGCAGTCCAGTGGAGAAAAGTGGTGCAGTCAATGGTGTGGGAAAAGACAGAGCTGCCTGCACTCTGAAAGTACTAAGGAAGAATATATATAAAGTGTGTGAGTTACTCTTGACTTCACAGTCGAATATTTGATGTTCTAATATATGGAGCAGTCTGTAATATATGTCATTCAAGCAAAGAAGCAGGAGTATATAGTGGCAACGGCCTCAACCTCTGCCTCTGGTTCCACATTATTGACTCTCCCAAGTGAATAGGCTTTGGCTTCAGTCCCCTGTCATCTCAATGCCAGAGAAGAATTACGGAATGGAAAGTGGAGGGGGATACCATTTTATGTCACGTAGTACTGGACTCACAAATAGGTTTTAGCTCACATGCCAAATCTGATGAATTTTCTCTGGTGGCTACTTAGGCTCTTTCTGAGGTTGTTTCTGGGCTTAAACAAAACAAACAAACAAAAACAGTGTTGAAGTCCATTAGCAACATTTGTCAGCACTTCAGAAGGAAATGCTATTAGCTTACTAGGCATTTTCCAGGTTGGGGCCCTGTAACAGTTAAAAGAGTGGGCTTTGAGGGCAACTAGATCAAGGTTCAAAAACCACAGCTCCACTACTTATAATCTTTGGTACACTGGGAAATTAACTTAACTCCCCTCATATTCTGATTCCTCCTCCCTCAGGTACGGATAACAAATATTATCCAAAGGTGTTGATGGAAAGATTCAAATGAGATAATGTATGCAAAAATGTTGCCAATTTCATGACATATAGAGCTACCAGAATGACAACTGTGACTATGACAGTAATAGTATCCTTAACAGTAGTAAAAGCAGTAGTAAAGTATCCACACTAGCAGTCTACTAGTAATGGTAACAGTAGTAACAGCAGTAACATTAGTACTGTAGTAGTTTTAGGACATAGATTTGAACTTTCTCCAGTATGGATTAGTGATGAAAAGTAACGAGAGAGAGAGAGAGAGAGAGAGAGAGAGAGAGAGAGAGAGAGAGAGACGTGTTCTGCTTAGCCAAGTAAACTGAAGCCAGAAACCATCACTGAAGCTCATGGTTGAAAGGTAATCATCCTTTGGTTGAGGTGACTCCCTCAGCCCCAGAGAGGTTTGCTCTTCTCTTGGTGCTCTCAGTAGTGTGGCATGCACTATATGTGTTGGACTGACACTGTGCTGACACTCCTGAGGTGAAGTCTGTCATTTGAGCTCTTCAAGAAAGAGTAAGGTACTACTGAAAATCTTTAAAAAGCAGAAATAACAGAAATGGAGGGAGAGCCACTATCCCTTGAGCCAGTCCCTTATCCCACTGTTACTGGAACTTATGGCCCCACTTTCTAGCAGCAAGCAAAAGTAAGTTATCAAGTGGCTTGGAGAGGTGAGAGCATGCGTGGATGAATAAGGAAGTAGGAGTTGGTGAGTAGTGGAATGCTGAGAACACAGGTGGTGACTATGCTCCCTCTGGATACTGTAGCCACTAATGGTAGCAGAGTGGGTATGAGAGGATCAACGATCATGGATGTTTTACAAAGGCTCTGTGCTCCTGTTAAAGGATAGTTCAATCTGTTAGAGAAATAATGGCCACCTTCCAGAGCAACAGTAAGAAAAGAACAAATTCAGAAGTAGGAGTTTAAAAGAAATTTAAACAACACTGCTGGTGGAATAATAAAAGAATAGCAGCTATAGATAATAGACTTTTATTCCTGGAATAAACCTTTAAAATCATTTAATCCAAACTCATTATTTACAGATGAAGAAATGCACATCTTATGAATAACAGACCTGCGGAAACAACCTATTAAAATCAAGAATTATTGTACTAGAGAGGGGAAGGGAGTCCAGAAATGGACATGCAGACTTCAGATTTGTCTAGATACAAGCAGTAACTGAAATCCTATATGACGGTACAGAGGGAAGAGATGCATTTCAGCTTCCAAGCAAAGCATAAAAAGAGTGACACACCCAAAATGAAATGGCCAAATGGACATCACCCAAACTAGAGGACTATATGATCCAAAAAATGTGAATAAATAGAGGAAATTGGACATCTATATTTCACATTTTTTGGCATACCAAGTTAACTTTAATTACTTTTTGCTCTTGGGAATGAATCTTTTTGTCTTTTAAAGGCTATTCAAAAAATAAAGGCAGATTCAAAATCTGCACACTGTGATACCTGTAAGTACATTTAAAAAGAATATAAGAATGGTTTAAAAGGTCTTGTAAAAATTAAAACACTTAGATTTAAGGTGAGTCAAATACTTATGATTACATTACAGAATGCAAAAATAAGCATTCTTGAAAGCAAAGTTATATGAGTTAAAAAAGCATTTAATATTAAACAATAGCCAGGCTTGGTGGTTCAGCCTGTAATCCCATGCTTTTGGGAGGCTGAGGTGAGTGGATTGCCTGAGCCCACGGGTTCGAGACCCGCCTGGGCAAGCGAGACCTCATCTCTACAATAAATCAAAAAATTAGCCGGGCATGGTAGCGCGCGCCTGTAGTTCCTGCTACTTGGAAGGCTGAGG
>CAUYQG010092170.1:0-19310 GCA_963574415.1 Tarsius wallacei
TACAGGCGAGCGCTACCACACCCGGCTAATTTTTTGATTTATTGTAGAGATGAGGTCTTGCCAAGTTGCCCAGGCGGGTCTCGAACCCACGGGCTCAGGCAATCCACTCACCTCAGCCTCCCAAAGCGCGGGATTACAGGCAAAAAACTTTTAAATAACTATATGTGTAAGAACAATTACCAGGTGAAATTATATAATATCTTAAAAATCTTATTCTGTCAAAATTTAACAAACTTTAGGTATATAATTTAGCAGCATTACATACACCCACAGTGTTATGCAATCATCATAACTATTTTTAAAAGTTTATCTTCATTGCAAACAGAAACATGGTACCCATTAAGCAATAACATCATTCCCTCTTCGGTCCCTGGTAACCACTAATCTACTTACTATATGTCTTTTTTGTAGAATGATTTGAGTTCCTCTGGGTATATTTAAAAAAGGGGGATTGCTGGGTCATATGGAAGGTCAATTTCTAATTGTTTTAAGAATCATCACACTGTTTTCCATAGAAGTTGAATGAATGAGTTTGTATTCCCAACAACAGCATAGAAGCATTCTCTTTTCTCCTCATCCTCACCAGCATCTGTTTTTTGTTTTATTAATGATGGCCATTCTAACTGTAGTTAGATGGTATCTCAATGTGGTTTTGATTTGCATTTCTCTGATGATTAGTGAGGCTGAACATTTTTTCATGTGTCTGTTGGCTGCTCCATGTGTCTTCCTTTGAGAAGTGTCTATTCACGTATTTTGCCAACTTTTTAATGGGGCTGTTTTTTTTTGTTTTGTTTGTTTGTTTGTTTTTCCCCTTTTGGTACATTTGAGTTCCTGTAGATCCTGGATGTTAGGCCTTTGTCAGATATGCAGTTGGCAAATATTTTTTCTCATCCTGTGGTCTGTCTCTCCACTTTCTTGATGGTTTCTTTTACTTTGAAGAAGCTTTTCAGTTTGATGAAGTCCCACTTGTCAATCTTATCTCTTACGGCATGGGCTTTTGGGGTTCTGATCAGAAACTGGTTGCCTATTCTGATTTCTGTAAGGGTGTCTCTTGCATTTTCTAAGATTCTTAATGTTTGAGGTTTTTCATTTAGGTTTTTAATCCATTTTGAGTTGATTTTTGTGTATGTTGATAGGTAGGGGTCCTGTTTCATTCTTCTGCACATGGTCAGCCAGTTTTCCCAGCACCATTTGCTGAATAGGCTCTCCTCTCTCCACTGGTTGTTGGAGGCTTTGTTGAAGATGAGTTGGTTGAGAAGTTGAGGTTTTAATTCCAGAATCTCTATTCGTTGCATTTGTCTATATGCCTATTCTTGCACCAATACCAGATAGTTTTTATTATTGTAACCTTATAATAAAGTTTAAAGTCTGGAAATATGACATCTCCCACTTTGATTCTTTTGCTAAGGATTGTTTTGTCTATTCATGGTTATTTATGTTTCCATATGATTTTCTGTATTGGTATTTCCAGGTCTGAGAAGAATGATGCTGGTGATTTAATGGGTATAGCGTTGAATCTGTTGATTGCCTTTGGTAGGATGGAAAGCTTAACAATGCTGATTCTTCCAATCTAGGAGCATGGATTATTTTTTCATTTGTGTCATCTTTGACTTCTTTGAGCAGTGTTTTGTAGCTTTTGTTTTAAAGGTCTTTCACTACTCTGGTTAGGAAGATGTCAAGGTATTTCATTTTTGTGTGTATGTAGCTATTGTGAATGGGATTTTGCTTTTTATTTGGTTCTCTGCCTTTTTGTTGTTTGTGTATAAGAATGAGACGTAAGACCAGGCTCGGTGGCTCAGCCTGTAATCCCAGCACTCTGGGAGGCTGAGGCGAGTGGATTGCCTGAGTCCACGGGTTCGAGACCTGCCCAAGCAATTTGGTGAGACCTCATCTCTACAACAAATCAAAAATTGGCCGGGTATGGTAATGCGTGTCTGTAGTTCCAGCTACTTGGAAGGCTGAGGCAGAAGGATCGCTGGAGCCCAGTAGGTTGATGATGGAGTTGTCTTGAGTGTGCCACTGCACTCCAGCCTGGGCAATGGAATGAGATTCCACCTCAAAAAAAGAACCAAGACTGTGCTTTATACATTTATTCTGTATTCTGAGACTTTGCCAAAGTCCTTTATCAATGCAAAAAGGTTTTTGACAGATTCTTTTTGATTTTCGAGGTATAGGATCATAATCATAAGCAAAGAGGGATAACTTGACTTCTTCTTTTCCTATTTGGATACCCCTGGTTTCCTTCTCTTGTCTAATTGCTGTAGCTGGGACTTCCAACACTATGTTGAACAGGAGGGGTGAGAGTGGGCAGTCTTGCCTTGTTTTCGGGGAAAATGCTCCAAACTTCTATTTAGCCATATGTTGGCTGTGGGTTTATCATAGGTGGCTCTTACTATTTTGAGGTATTTTCCTGTATGCTTACGTGTTCGAGGTTTTTTATTAAGCAGGGCTGCTGGATTTTATCAAAAGCTTTTTCTGCATCTAGTAATATAATCATGTTGTTCTTGTTTTTACATTTGTTGATGCCCTGAATCACATTTATGGTCTTGCAGATGTTGCACCAGTCATGCATCTCTGAGATGAAGCCTACTTGGTCATGGTGGATGAGTTTGAGATGTATTGTTGGATCCAATGTGCTAGAATCTTGTTGAGTATTTTTGCATCTATGTTCATCAGGGATATTGGTCTGTGGTTCTGTTTCTTAGTTGGATTTTTACCTGGTTTGGGTATCAATGTGATATTAGCTTCATAAAATGATTTGGGGAGCAATCTGTCTTTCTCGATTATCTGGAATACTTTCAGTAGGATTGGTATTAGCTCCTCTTGTATGTTTTCTCCAATTCCACTGGAAATCCGTCTGGTCCAGGGCTTTTTTTTTTTTTTTTTTTTTTCCCCAACCTTGGGAGGTTATGTGATGTCAGAAAGTCCTCCATCATTTAAGTTATTGAGTTTGTTTCCATACGGGTATACATGGTAATCTCTAATAATCATTTATATTTCTTCAAGGTCAGTTGTGATTTGATCTTTTGCATTTTTTATTGTGTTTATTTGGATTTTTTCTCTCTTTTTCTTGGTCATTCTGGCTAGGGTTCCATCAATCTTGTTTATCCTTTCAAAGAACAAGCTTTCACTGATTTTTTTTCTATGTATTTTGTCTTCCATGTCCTGTATTTGGGCTTTTACTTTGGTGATCTGAATTCTATTGCTGAAGTTAGGGTTTTGGTGGTCTTGCCTTTCCAGTTCCTTTGGATGATTTGTTAGGCTGTTAACTTGTTCTTTGCTTTCTTGATGTATGTTCTTAGAGATATACATTTTCCTGTCAGTACTGCTTCCGTGGCATTCCAGATATTTTGATAAGATGTTTTCTTGTTTTCATTTGTTTCTAGGAATCTTTTAATTTTATGTCTTGATTTCAATGTTGACCCAGGAGTTCTTCAGCATAAGGCTATTTAGAGTTCACATCTTTGTGAGTTTTGGGGGAATTTTGTTGATAGTGATATTTATTTGTATTCCACTGTGGTCTGAGAAAGTGCATGGCAATATTTGTCTTGGGAAACATGCTATGCTTGATTTATGGCCAAGTTGTGGTTGATCTTGGAGTACATTCCATGTGGTGATGCATAGAATGTATATTCTATGGCTGTTGGATAAAGTGTTCTGCAGGTATATAATAAGTCCATTTGATCAAGCATCAAGTTGAGGTTCTGGATCTCTTTGTTGATTTTTTGCCTTGATGATCTATCTAGGGTTGTTAGTGGGGTATTTAAGTCTCCAGCTATGATAGTGTTAGAGTCAATATCTTTTTTTAGTTTACCTAGTAGCTGCTTTATAACAGTTGATGCTCCTGTGTTGGATGCATATATGTTTAGGATGGATATTTCTTGCTGATGGATAGAACCTTTTATCATTATGTAGTACCTTTTTATGTCTTTTTAAATTTTTGATAGCTTAAAGGTGTTTTGTCTGATAATAAGATTGTGAAACTTGCTTTCTTTTGTAATCTATTTGCCTGGAAATTTATTTTCCATCCTCTAACTTTGAGTCCATGGTCATCCTTTGTGGTGAGATGAGTTTCCTGGCAGCAGCAAGTTACTGGGTCCTGCGTTTTTATACAGTTTGTCACTCTATGTCTTTTTAGTGGTTTAGTCCATTTAGTCCATTCACAGTCAGACTGATTATTGAAATGTGAGAGTTCATCCCTGTCGTAATGATCTTGTAAGGCTGTTTGTTTTCATTTAGTTTTAGTGTTTAAATATGTGTGTGTGTTTTCATTTTGCAGGTATGCGGTGTGTTCTGCTGCTTCTGTGTTTGTTTGTGATCTTGTGAAGTGCATAGACTCTTTTGTCACTTTTTTCTTCTTGGCACAGCACCTTTTTAAGCATCTCCTGTAAAGCTGGTCTAGAAGCAGCAAATTAACTTAGGGATTGTATATCTGGGAAGGATTTTAATTCTCCCTCACTGATGAAGCATAGCCAGGCTTGGTAGGGAATTCTTGGCTGAAATTATTTATCTCCAAGAACATTAAAGACTGAGGTCCACTCTCTTTTGGCCTGTAGTGTTCTGCTGATACGTCTGTAGCAATTCTGAATTGTCTCCCCTGGTAGGTAGCCTGACATTTTTCCCTTGCTGCCTTTTTGATTTTTTCTTTATACCTACTTTGTGTAGGTGAATTATTATGTATCTAGGGGTTGGTCTCTTCATAAGATGTCTTCCATGTGGTTCTCTGAATCTCTTTTGCTTAAATAGTTGTCTCTCTGGACAGATAAGGGAAGTTTTCTTGAATGCCTCATGGCATGTTTGTTCCAGGATATTTTTATGTTTCTCTTTCTATTTCCGGTATTCCAATCAGACATAGATTTGGTTTCTTGATAAAATTGCACCTCTCTTGGAGAGTTTCTTCTTTCTTCTTAAGTTTATTTTTTTCTATTTTTTAATAGATTGGGTTTATTCCATATTTTGTTCTTTCAGCTCTGAGATTCTTTCTTCTGCTTGGTAAATTCTGTTTCCCATGCTTGTCAGTTTGTTTTTTATTTCTTGGATGGAGTTCTTTATTTCTGTTATTTCTAGTATGCTTTCTTGAGTTTGTCCAGCTCTGTTTTAATTTCATTTAGTTTTAGCCCTTACATTTCTTGATTTTTATTCATTCTATCCAAAGATTCTCTGATCTCCATAAGGACCCAATAATTTGCTGCCTCCACAGTACCTTCTGGGTACTGTGCTTCTCAGAGATAGCCATTGTTTGTGCTCCAGTAGCTGTTCTTCATTAGTTTGTCTTCATTTGTAGCAGTTTCTTATCTTTCTCTTTAGTTCCATTGCTCAGTGGAAAATGGAGAAGCAGTCACTTCTGATATTTGCTCAACCTTTTTTTCTTCCTTAAACTGTGGTTCCAGGTTTGTTCAATTATGAAAGAGGGCTAGGGTGAGGCATTGTGCTATATTTTTACAATTTTGAGCACTTACAAGGGGATATGGGGTTTCAAGGATTTATAACCGATTGGCAGGTCATAATGCTTGCTACTTGGTGAATGGGCCAGGTGGGACTCACTCTCCATCTCTGCATAATATGACCTTACAGTGAGTGTGCTTGCATATCCCCTGAATCCAATACAGGGTATAAGAGTGGAAAGAGAAAGAAGGAGGAGGAAAAGGGCAAGTAGGAGAAAGGAAAAGAAGAAAGAAAATAGAAAAATAAAAAAGAAAAACAGAGAAAGAACACAGAATGAGAAATAGAAGAAGGAGAGAAAAGAGAAAACCAATCAAGAAACAAAGCAACCAAATGAGATAATCAAACAAACAAACCAATACAGTCACTAGCATCCTCCTCAGTCAGTTCCACTTTCTGTGTCTATTGCCCAGCAACTGGCTCAAGGTGGAGGGTGAATCGTTTGGGGTTCTGCATCTGCTTTTATCCACCAGGGCTTGTGCACTGGGGACAATGTTCTCTGAGGTTGCAAAGAGCAGCTCCAATGCAATGCAGAGAATAGTGCCTGATCTCAAGATGAAGATCTGTTCCTCAGAGAGTGCCCAGTAGCACTCATCTACCCAGGTGTTAGAGAGTCTGCTCAGTTTCTCTGCCAGGAATTGTTGCTCTCTTCCCAGCAATTTCCAGTCTCCAGATCTTGGGACCTGGTGGCAAGGCTGTGGAGCCTTGTCCAGGCTCAGGGTAAGCTCTCCCCGCTGTTCCCCTGGGAGTCTGCCTGAGATTCCCTTTCTGCATTTCCTCCATGGCTCTCACTGCCAGTGTTCAGTTCACTCCAACAGATTTTCCAGGGAAAAATCTCCCAAATTTTCTGCGGCTAGGTCCCCCACTCAGATTGCATGAGTCTGTGTTTTGTCCAGTGTGGAGGTGGGGCATCTGTCTCCCCAGTATTATGCACTTAAATTATCCTCTCTGGGCAAACGAACATCAATTTCAGAGGAAGGCGGAGATCACCTCTTGGTCTCAGGATGCTCAGGATGCAGACAGCTCAGGATTAGGTGAGATAAAACAGGTCTCTGTCCAGTCCTGGGACAGAGAAAATTGCAGCGGTTCATGTTTTTTCCCTCCGCCAGAGCTCACTTCCAGATTTCCTTCCTGTACTTTCTCCATGGTCCCTGTTTCCAGTGCCTGGCCTGATGCCGCAGGTGGTGGTATGGGCCAGGTGCCAGCTGGTCTCTTCTGCTTTTTACTGAGAGATGCCCCAGGGATCGTTGATCCTCCTGCATGCAGCCCCTCCATGATTTCTGATAAAAATAAATCAGAGGTTAATCTTATTGACGTCCCCTTTTATAAAATGATGTATGTCCCTCTTGCTGCTTTCAAGACTTTCTCTTTGCCTTTTACAATTTAACTCTAACATGTTTCAGTGTGAATTTCTTTGAATTTATCCTGCTTGGAATTCATTGAGACTCCTGGAGAAAGATAGAGAGAGAGAGAGAGATAGAAAGATAGATACAGATATAGATATAGATATCGATATCGATATAGACATAGATATAGATAAAGATATAGATATAGATAGATATGTGTGTCATCAAATTTGGGAATCTTTAGCCATAATTTCTTCAAACACACTTTTCTGCTTCTTTTTATCTATCTTCTTCTCCTAGAACTCCCTTGAGGCCTATGTTAGTTTGCTTGATGGTATCCCACAGGTCCCTTCGGCTTTGTTTTTCTTTCTTATTTTCATTCTTTCTGCTCCTCAGACTGGATAAGTTCAACTGCCTTGTATTCACATTAACTGATCCTTTCTTTTGCCTGTTCAAAAGAACCTTTCTGATGAATATGTCATTGAACCTTTCTGATGAATATTTCAGCCGTTAAATGTTGTGATCTTCAGAATTTCTACTTGGTTCATTTTATAATATCTATTTTTTTATTGACATTCCCTATTTGTCCAACACTATATGCATGTTTTTAGCAGCATATGTATAATAGCCAAAATGTATAAACTACTAAAATATTTCTTAATTAATTAGTGTATAAGTTAAATTGTGGTATGTATACAATATTATTGTGTGTAAACATTGTGTTATATAATACACTATTATTAAGCCATAAAAAGGAATGAATTGCCGGTACATGTTCCTCCTATTTGCATAAATCTTGAAAACATTATTTAAAATGAAATAATCCAGACACAAAAGGTCATATTTTATAAGATTCTATTTTAACGAAATATACAGAATGGGCAAATTTATAAAGACAGAAAATAGATTCATCATTACCAGGAAATGGTAGGAGGTGGGAAGATACAATAATTACTTTGTGGGTACAGGGTGTTTTGAAGAGATGGAAGTTTTAAAACTTGAAAAACAGTGGTGGTTGTACAACATTAAATACCATATAATTGTACACTTTAAAATGATTATTTGTATGGTACATGACTTTCACCTCAGTTAAGAAAAATTATAGAAAGTCTGAAAAACAAACTTACATTGAACTTAAGACACAATTGTAAAATCTTGAGCCCCAAAATGACAGAATGCATATTTCTTTCAGATACATATGAGATATTTATTAAAACTGACAATATACTGGATCATAAAGTGAGCCCACAGTAAAGTTAAGCTGGAAATCAATAATAAAAAAGTTAAAAATGGACTGAAATCGATCTATTTACTTCTAAATAACTAAACAAACTAACTTCTAAATAAAATGTCACTTTATATGGGGTGTCTCATATAATATTCATATTTTCATGTAGCAAATTCATGATCAGAGAGGCTGAGTAAATGTCTTTTCTGGATCACCTAAGTAGTAAGTGGTAGAGTCAGAATTTGCTCCTAAGTCTATTGTACTTAATGAGTGAATCGCTGATTATACTGACATGCACAAATTCAACTGTTTGGAGGAAAATACTAATAAAAGTATAGCAGTATTCATAATTCCCACATAAGCCTGTTAATTAAGGTTTGTTCAGTATCAAAGTCAGAAAACTTAATTTAAGCCAATGTATTGAGTATGCCATTGCTCTTAGTGGAACCAAGTTATACTGGTGTGTGGATTAGTGAAAATTGTAAAACTGATACAAAAAAAAATCCACTTGAAAGATACACAGTTTTTGTGGGCCATGCTTAAAAAGATTACAGAGAACACTGCAAGTTACCAACTGGAAGATTCATATTCATATTAGGAAATTTGTTGAAAGTGGAAATTCAGGCTTGGCACAGTGACTCACACCTGTAATCTGAACATTTTGGGAGGCCCAGGTGGAAGGATTGCTTGAGCCCAGGACTTTGAGATCAGCCTGGGCAACAGAATGAGACCTCATTTCCACAAAAAAATAAAAAATAAGCAAGGTGTGGTGGCACACGCTTATAGTCCCAGCTACTCGGGAGGCTGAGGTAGAAGAATCACTTGAGCCCGGGAGGTCAAGGCTGCGGTGAACCATGATTGTGCCACTGCACTCCAGCCTAGGTGACAAAGATCCCAACTCAAAATGTTGGGGAATCAAAACAGAATATATAAGCAAGCAGGCCTTAATGGTCCCATAAGAAGTCATGTCCAATGCTTAGTAACCTTTGAAAAAGAAGCATGTTTACAAATGAAGAAAACATAGTGATTTAGTTTTTTTTAAAGTTTTTACTAAAATTATCACTATTTGTTAAAATTATTTTACAAAGTCACCAAGGTATTTGTGAACAATTTTAATCATATGCTTTGCACTAATTATGAAACAGAAAATAATATAAGCTAACAGTACATAAATATTGCTTTTCATCAGGGCTTTTTACCAAGTCTTTCTGATTCAACCATGACATTGATAGTTTTAAAATCTCTATTGTGCTCCAACTCAGAGATATATTTCTGACTGCATATGTGTATCTCCTTCATGCAAAGCTTTCAAACATAACGTGTTCATTGAAAGTTCACGTTTTCTACCAATATCACACTTGCACTCACTCCTTTATATTTGTTAAAGTACAAACATCTGACTGTCTCCTTTAACATAAAAATGCCAGAAGCAGCCTAGAAATTTTACTTTCTTGTTTTCTTTGTATTTAAATGGTAATGAATTCTCATCTATGTATTTCTTCTTTTCCTCACACTTCTCCCGTTTTAGCCATCTCCCTTAAGATCCTTATGATCTTTTACCTAGTCTGTTCCAATAGCTTCCTAATTGATATACTTTCGCTAATCTCTTTACTTAATTACGTTTCCAAATGGATTCCCAGGTTATCTCCCTTTAAAAAATATGATCACATTAGTCTACCATTCAAATTTCTATTAATTCCGCATTAGTAAGGATTAAGTTCAAGGCCAACTATAAGACCTTCTCAATCTAGCCATATCTTCTTCAGTCTCTCTTCAGGCCATGCCTTCCAGGCTCTTCATGCTGCATTCACGTAAAACTTTTTGCTATTTCCAAAATTCTCTATAACGTCTTGTGTCCCAAGCTCTTTATACATCCTATTTCTCCCACGTGTAGTTTATCTTACATTTTAAAATCAAATCATCCCCTTTGTGAAGTCTTTGCTGGCACTGCCTGGGAGAATTTGGTGTTTCCAGGCCTACAGAGTTCGTAAGCATTTTGTTCATTCCTAAATAACATTTATAGCATATTACAATAATTTATGCTTATCTCCTTTACTACACATTAGCTCTCTGTCTTGGGCATTTTATTTACCTTTATACTCCAATGTGATTGATAATATAATAGGTTCTCAACAAAAGTTGACTGATCAAAAAATGGAAAGATTGATGTTGTGATCTCAGAAATGAGTCCTAAAGTTCAGGGATGTTATCTAATATCAATAGCTACACATGCTCAGATGGTACTGAATTTTTCATGATATTAAAATTGTGAAATGACAAATACAACCAGAGTTAAGGATTATGAAACTCTGATTAACCAAAATCAGGAATAGCAAAACAAAACAAAAAAAAAGAAAGAAAACAAACAAGATTCACTTAATCTACAAAATGAATGAAAAATATAGGGAACATGGAAAGCAGTAATTGAACAGTGTTTTGTAAATCATGGAAACTAAGAATGTAGTTATCATGGACTTGATCATAAACATCTGGAATATTTACTAGTTTGGTGCTTGGATAAAGACATTTTAGAATGATTTCAAATAGCAGTGAAACTAATGGAACCATCTAAACTTAAGACTTGAATTAGGCTGAAAATAAATTCATTTCAATATGAATTTAGTAAAGTCTCAAATTACAAAATGAACAAAAAGAGGTTGGCAACATGTTTTTGCATCACACATTACCCATTTCTAATCTATTCATCTATAAAGTCAAAATAAAATTTCATAATTTTATGGCAGAAAATAATATTGCTTTATTTCAGTATGGCAATTGCTATTGGTCATCTTGCCTCTAATATCTTATTTTATTAATCTATTCTACTCTCAATATATTTCTACAAAATAAGTTTTTTTTTGTTAGAACTCTACCTCAAAATCTTTCAGTGGCTTTCCCCAAAAACTATTAATTTTTTTAAAAAAATAATTTTGCAAAACTTCTCAATGTCATCTACCAATTCCTTGCATCATTGAAACCAAGTAAAGGCATTTTATGATCTATAAGCATTCTTCATGTTTTCTCATCTCTTACTGCCTTATTTTCTCCCTTTTTTCTAAAATTTTGCCCCAGCGGTTTTCTCCTTTCATAATTCTTATTACATCAAATATAAGGCTTCTTTATGATCTACCAAAATATAAAGTTTTTGTGCTGGTTTCAGACCCACTCGGGTTTTTATCCTAACTTAGCCACTTGAAAGTGAACAAAGTTACAAGTTATCTAGACTTTAGATTATTTATTTGTAAAAAAGTCAAATAACAGGGTGTAATTATACCAGGGACCGTTGGACAACCCGCATCAACAGGTCAAGGTGTTTTTTGCCCATTTGCTGATAGTAATGCTTCTTTCATCTTAAACAGCAAATAATAATAGATAGACTAATAGAATGTTAATAGATACCAGTAGTTTTAGCACAATTATTGTAATGATGATGATGATGATTATTTGATGTGCCTATTTACTCTTTTAAGTATCCACAACATTGTCCATCTATCTAATTTTATCCTTTTTACAATTATTTGTACTCATGTGTCAGCCTTTCTGCTCATTTTGTAACTTTCTTGACATTTGGAATTTTGTCTTACTTTTTTTGTCTTTTAAGTAAGCTTTTATACTCCTCTGCACACAAGAATTAAATAAATATGTGTTGAATGTAAATATTATGTACTAATTATACAATACATAACAAAAGTATGATATGTTTATGTAAGATAAACTGTGACTTTCTTTGTCATCAACATCATAGTAAGAAACATGAATGACTGTGAAGACTCTTAGTTTTTCTGGCACTTGTTGTAATGCAGGATCCCATGTAATAATGATGGTAACATAATCTTTAATTGGTCTAGTTGGATGAACTCAAGTTAATCATATTACTCAAAGTTAAAATACTAAAATGTAAACCTAATTTACTTTGATGACTTACATTCATAGTGCTCACTTCTTCACATCCATTAGCTATAAGTTCAGATCACCTTCTCTGAGAGGTCTTTTGCTATCACTCTATAGATCACAGTATTTTCATATCATTTCACCACTTGTAATAATATAAATTTATTTATTTTATATTTCTTGCCCTAGAATGCAACTTCATGAAAGTAGAGATTTTGTTCTGTTTTTCTCTGTATCCCCTGGATTATGGGAGACCATTCAAAAATTATCATTGAATTAATGAATGAGCAAAAACAAAGATGTCTACACGAAAGATTTTTGGTATGTAGATCACGAAAGAACTATTAGAGTGATTCAAGAGGCTTTAATTTAAATTGCAAAAATAGAAAAAGAAATTAAGGTGGCAATCAATAAGTCATTCAGTTAATTTTTTTTAGCTAGTAATGCCAACCAGTCCTTACTATCAATTTAATTTTTAATTTGTTTAAATTATTCATAATAATAAATTAAATTAAATTAATAAAGCTTGTGGGTTTTTTCAGCTTATCAGAAAGAAAAAAATTGAAATAGCTTCATGACTTCTAAATCATTGCTGGTTACTTGCTCAAAATATTTGAATTTAAGGCTATAACATAAATGTAGAGAAGAAGAGATAAGGGAGGATATCTGGTTAGAAATCTGGCACTTTGTTTAGCTCTCATATAATGCAGTCACCTATATGTCCTCACCAGAACTGACCACTTCAAGGTCTTATCCACACATAAACTAAAGAAAATAGTACTCAGAATACACCTCTAAGCTACTTATGCTTGCTTCTCTTCAGGCACTAGGCAAATGCATTTAGAGGCACAGTGACCCATTCATGTTCTTTGAGCTTGTATTCTACATATGTTAGAGCTCTACAAGATGTCCATAAATTAAAATTTCTCATTTCCAAGATGATATTTGTGTATATATGGACAACCCATCCAACCAAAGCCTCATTATTTCTTTTTTCCCCCACTGATGATTTCTTTTATTTTTAACTTTCATCTTGAAACAACTTCAGAATAACAGAATGTTTAAATATAAAGCCAAGAAGTCCCACATACAATTTACCAAAATTCCACAAACGTCATCTCACATAGCCCCAGTACAATAGCCAAAACCACGAGATCCTCAGATAAGGATACTATATATAATACTAATATATGGACCTTATTACCAATATTTCCACTAATCTTCTTTTTCTTGTCTAGGGTTGAATCCAGATTCACACAATGCATTCAGATGTCATGTCTCCTCAGTCTCTTCAATCTGAGGCAGTTCCTCACTGGTTCCTTTTCTTTCATGATCTTGATATTTTCGAAGAGTCCTGCTCAGTTCTTTTTCTCAACTATCCCTCAGTCTGGTTTGTCTGATATTTCCTTATAATTCAATTCAGTATATTCTTAAGTCTCTCAAATTTCAGTGACTTATTTTTAAGTTAACAAGCATTTTATGTACTGACTTTTATGTGCAAAGCACTGTGCCAGACACTGGCGATATATCAATAAACAAGACACTGGACTTGTTCTAACCCTGCCTAACTTAGTTCTCCAAGAAGTCATGGCCAATTTACCAGAATTGTCATAAGCTGTGAAATCCACATGCCAGTACTCTGGTTTAAACAGATATGTGTAGGATACTAATAAATGTTGGTAAAGAAAGTAGAAGGGAAGTGGACAGTGAGGAGAAGGATAGTGGTCCAGAGTCAGTTGATAATGGTACAGAGTCAGTGCAGAGGCCAATATGAAAGAAAAGGAATAACACAGGAAATTTTGGGTAGTTATATGACTGGAGCATAAAGTTCGAAGAAAAAAAATGCTAAGAGATGAAGCTAGCATGCTAGAGAATGAAGCGAAACAAGTTGATGAAGGGCGTTATAGGTGATATTAAGACGTTTGAACTTGATGATAAAGGCAATTGGTGAACCTACTCTTGTGACCTTCTGGTTCTCACTCATGTTTACTATACCAGCTCTGTGACTTCTTGTATGCCTGTAACTTTCTTTTCTTCCCTGTTCATAGCCACAACCATGATTTGTTCTTTGTCATGAACCCATGTTTCACTAGATTTGGCCTATTTCTTTTTCTTTTTTTTTTTCTTTTTTGAGTTGAAGTCTCACTCTGTTGCCCAGGTTGGAGTGCAGTGGCATGCTCACTGCCACTCCAGCATTGACCTGCTGGGCTCCGGCGATCTTTCTGCTCAGCCTTCCAATCAGTCAGAGCTACATGCGAGTGCCACACTTAGCTAATTTTTTAGTTATGGTAGAGACAAGGTCTTGCCAAGTTGCCTGGGCTGGTCTCAGACCCACAGACTCAGGCAACCCTCTTGCTTCGGTCTCCCAAAGTGCTGGGATTACAGGCTGAGCCACTGAGCTCAGGTTTGGCCTATTTCTAACAACTGCAGGTTTGGCCTATTTCTAACAACTGCAACCAAGTTCTCTTACCTTTAAATTGATGTAAGCAATTTTATTTTTTAGTCCTTCTATTTCTGGTCTTTCTATTTGCCCTATACATCATACTTAAAAACTAACTCCGAGCTGGGCTTGGTGGCTCAGCCTGTAATCCCGCGCTTTGGGAGGCCGAGGTGAGTGGATTGCCTGAGCCCACGGGTTTGAGACCCGCCTGGGCAACTTGGCGAGACCTCGTCTCTACAATAAATAAAAAAAAATTGCCGGGCGTGGTAGTGCATGCCTGTAGTTCCAGCTACTTGGAAGGCTGAGGCGGAAGGATCGCCGGAGCCCGGCAGGTCGAGGCTGCAGTGGCCGTGAGCATGCCACTGCCCTCTAGCCTGGGCGAGAGAGTGAGACTCCAACTCAAACAAAACAAAACAAAACAAAACTAACTCCTCTTCTGGACTCATTCATCAATTTCTTACAATAACTTATCAACTGCCACATGACCAGAGTCATATTCCTCACATTTAATTTCAGAAAATCCTCCCCTTGTACCACTTGTACATCAGGTACATTTTCTACATTCTAGATGATCATAAGTCATAGTTTTGCCAAATGTTTTTGCAACCAGATTTCAAGGGTTGACATTGTCTTAGCCTCTCATACCTAGTTTCCGAACCACTTTTCCAGCTTCACTCATAGTCTCCTGCCTGCCTAGAAACCTGACTTAAATATCTGTCATACAGCTTAACTGTTTCTTCCCATCCTTACATCCTAACGATTCAGCCCACGTATATTCTCGAACAGCTTCTATTAATATACGTTGGCTAGGTCTACAACTCCTTTGGAGTTTCCTTCTAACCTCAATAAGCCCGTTATTTTCACAGCAGAGCTGCGTTGTACCTTAATTCTAGTTGTTGGTCTGGTTGCAAGAGGGGAGGTGAGTTAAGGTTGATCCTGAGATAGAAAGTACTGGTTTCCTTGCAAAGCAGAGTCTTCTGCATCTACCTCTAGCAAGAAGAGTGAAGGGAAAGTATTGACCTTTAGTAAGAACTAGTGGGCCACATCTAAAGCATAAAGGGTTTGGAGAGTTCTTGAAATTCAAGGATTCTAAGTGCATTGACCCAATATTTCCACTAATTTTCTTTTCCTTGTCCATGGTTGAATCCAGAATCACACAATACATTTAGCCATCATATCTCAGGATCTTCAATCTGCAGCATTTCGTCAGTGGTTCCTTTTCTTTCATGATCTTGACATTTTTGAAGAGTCCTGCTTGGTTCTTTTCTCATTCCAGTTCTCAAGGCCCCACTCTTCCCCCACCAGAGTTAGCAGACTTTCTAAGGCTGAATATTTTACCTTCTTTGGATTTCTGCCACTATTATGGTTAATTCCAGAACTTTTTCTCACCTTTCTGCACTCCAGTTGATGAGTCAATTTGTATTCTACTAAGGAGGCTTCTGATTTTAATACTTCTTCAATTGCTAAATGGTTACCATCATCCTTTGCTGTCTTTTTTGTATGACACAGACTCTCCCTGGCCTCAGTTTCCATTGTCCATGTAATTAATGCTCCCCTCAATCTCTCAAAATCCTTAACTATTTCACTCACCAGTGAATCCCTTGCACTCTTATCTCATCCAAGTTCACCACCAGTGACATCTTCAGCAGCTGCACTGCTACAGCCTGTGCTCTACCTAACCTCAATGTTCTAGTTCCAAAATCTTAGTTTACAGTCTTAAAATACAGTCTTAAAATCTTTAAAATACACCTTGCAACAACAATCTTAGATCGACTTCCCAGAGAAACAAACTCTGTGTTGGAGATTTTAGGGCATGCACCAGCAAGATGATCACTTCTAGAAGAGAAAGGAAGTAGGATTTTCCTTTAGATGTGAGCCTGAGCCCACAGGTTTGAGACCAGCCTGGGCAACTTGGTGAGACCTCATCTCTACAATAAATAGAAAAAAATTAGGCCGGTGTGGTAGCGCATGCCTGTAGTTTTGGCTACTTGAAAGACTAAGGAAGAAGGATCACCGGAGCCTAGTTGGTTGATGCTAGGGTGGCCATAAGTGTGCCACTGCACTCCAGCCTGGGCAACAGAGTGAGACTCCAACTCAAAAAAAAAAAGAAAGAAAGAAATATACACTATGTTTAGTTGCAAAACTACAAAGTCATTGTGAAAGACAAGGCTATAGACAGAGATAAAGAATTGGAAATACTAATGCGATCTATGTTATAACTTAGTATTCAGGGTTGGTAAATAGTGTTTCTGAAAGAATCAGGGTTTTCCATGTACTTGATCATAGAGGAATGATATTTTGCTGGTTCGAGACAATACATATCATAGTTTTATTTTGTTTTTTCTTAATCAAATTACTGAATATACAATAAGGTTTCTATTGTTCTACTTTTAAATTGAACCCAGAGCAGGAGAAGTTTCTCCAACAGGTTCAAGAATACAAGCTGCCTTGTTCCTCAAACTTTATAATCTGGCAGATAGCAATAATGCTCAAAGTATTGGCGATAAATGAGATGCTATAGGGATCCTTGAGCAAGCCTCAAAAGGAGAATCGCATGTATACCCCTAAGGTTCTGGAGTAAAGTTACAGCCTCCTCTGATCACAAATGGTCTCCTTTTTAGAAGCAGCTTCCGGCCTCTGGTGAACATTTTTAAAGATTAAGCGTGAGACACCAAGTGACTTGGGTTGTCCAACAAGAATGAGACTAGAGGGTCCAAGAGTGGATGTGATAAATTTTTTTCTAGAAGAAATTAACAGCAGGTTTATATTTATTACAGGGAGTTGACTCATTTTAAATTGATGCATTTATGCCAAATTAAGCAGTTGTATAAGATAAAATTGTGGGTAGAAAGATGAGAATCAATGCTGAGTAGCAGAAGGAATGGCTAATGCAGATCCTAGACCTACTGCTAATACGATATTTCTCACTCTCCCCTTACTGAGCTCAGTATCATGAGAAGGCTGACATCTATGAGCTTTATTCCCAGGTTTGCACATAAGCAGGCTTCTAGTTAAGTTCAGTCAATGTGCATCCTTGGCAGGATATTGGTAAGTGTAAGGAAAGGAGAATCAGGATTTTTCTCCTTCCTCTTTACCTTAAGTGCCTCTGGCAGCAACAGTTTCTTCTCAGTGGCTCATTTTCCCCTGAGATAGGCTCCCTGTTGAAGCATTTGCAGGTGAAGCTGCCCCCTACGCTGTAACACCATATCCTCTCCCTGATGGACACTTAGTAATGGCTTCTGCTGTTGATCTGTAGACAGTCTTAACCATTTTCTATTTGGCTTCTCAGTTTTTTCCTAAGTTGCATAATCAATTCACTGTATTACATTCCCTATGTTGGAATAAATGAGATGATTTTGGTTTTTCTGGAGAGACCTCTCATGAACAAAGTAGCTATTGGTAAAATATTTTGATACGCAGAAATGACTTTCACAGTATAGCAAGAGAGAAGCCTTATTAGTTGGACTGTGTGCTAAACATAAGCAAAAGTAATTAAATGTTACTTTAAATCTTGTAACTTCCTTTTTCAGAAACAAAAGTTATTCTTAAAGGGCACAAGATAGAAAGGTGGTAATATGTGCTTATAACCTACCACGATAAAAGCAGAAAGTTAAGAACACTACAGAAAGATGGATTTCTCCCTGCAAAAGTAAAAATTTACTTAACACAAAAACATTCATTCAATTCAAGTCCTTTTGTTCCTAATGATAGTCAATTTGACAAAAAGCATTAAATTCCTCATTTTTTGACATATAACATAGGCCAAATTATGTATTGACTAATATTTGAAATGTTATTCTAGATTGCATTGGTATTATGTATACAGAGTAAAAAATTAATGTACACAAAATAGCAAGGTACATTATTACCATACTGAAGAACCTCACAAAGAATGCACATTTTCTTAATTTTAGATAAAGTTATGTAAGTATGAAATGTGTGCACAATTTCATATTTGTTTGTTTTAAAATCAAGTAGAAAAGAATTAAAGAAATGGTATCTTTCTTGTCTGAAATTGCCTGTTAACAGGAAGAATATTTATGCTATCCCACAATTCTGCTTGCTTTGAGATCAGCAAAACATTTTGTGCCTCTAAATTTTTTCTCTTCAAATTTTACTAGAATTTTTTTTTCTCCAGTCAGTATGGCATACTACATGTGTAAAGACATCTTATTTCTTTATTTTTCATTTGAGTCATGTGGCATGTCTGACCTCCCCACTATTCCACAAAGCATTCAAATAGCTGAAAATAAGATACAATAGTCAGAGATGGCACATAGCAAAGACTGGACTAGAGGAAGAGAAGGAAGCTGCTGAGATCAGATCTAATTGTATCAGTTTCACTCCTAACCTGAGCAGGAAATTATTAAAAGGACTAAGGGAAATGAGAGTAGAAAAGGCACTCAACAAATGCGGTATTTCCCTATTATCAATAGAATTAATTGTGTCCCATTTATGTGCATTTAGCAATCACAAAAAGAATATTTTTAACTTTATTTTTTATTTTTATTTTTTATTATTCAATATTTTTATTGTGATATTGTGGGGTACAGTTAAGGGTTAGGTACACAAATATGTCTCGTTCAGGGACCCTTGTTGATAAGAAGTGTCCCCCCATCCCCAGACAGATATTTACTACCATTAATCCCATCACCCTACCCCTCCCCCCCATAGTTTCCCACCACTGTCAGTCATTTTCTTGTGGGAATACATTGGATGATCAAGGTCTACTATATGAGTGAGAACATGTGATACTCAGTTTTTTGTTTCTGTGAGAGGTCACTCAGTATTATAGACTCTAGTTCTATCCAGGTTACTGCGAAATTCATGATTTCATTCTTTTTTATGGCTGCATAGTATTCCATTGTGTATATGTACCATATTTTTTAATCCAGTCCTCTTTTGATGGACAGCAAGGTTGCTTCCAGGTTCTTGCTATTGTGAACAATGCTGCAATAAACAT
>CAUYQG010092172.1:0-10691 GCA_963574415.1 Tarsius wallacei
GGTTGGAAAACAAGTTTCTAGGCAAATGGATCACAAGAGAAGGCAGCAGATGGAATCTTAATATCAGACAAAACAACCTTTAAGCTATCAAAAATTTTAAAAGATGCAAAAGGACACTACATAATGATAAAAGCTTCAATCCATCAACAAGAAATATCCATCCTAAACATATATGCACCCAACACAGGAGCACCAGCATTTATAAAACAACTACTAAGTAAACTAAAATAAGATATTGACTCTAACATTATTATAGCAGGGGACTTGAATACCCCACTTACAGCCCTAGACAGATCATTGAGGCAAAAAATCAAACCGGGCTCGGTGGCTCAGTCTGTAATCCCACGCCTTTGGGAGACTGAGGTGAGTGGATTGCCTGAACCTGCGGGTTCGAGACCCGCCTGGGCAAATTGGTGAGACCTCATCTCTACAATAAATAAAAAAATCAGCTGGGCGTGGTAGCGCACGCCTGTAGTTCCTGCTACTTGGAAGGCTGAGGTGGAAGGATCGCCGGAGCCCACCAGGTCGAGGCTGCGGTGGCCAGGAGTGGCCACTGCACTCCAGTCTGGGTGACAGTGAGACTCCAACTCAAAAAAAAAAAAAAAGAAAACTAAAGTAGTTTGATAGAAGGAACAGGTGAGCAACCAAAGACAACGTGTCAAAGCTAGGAGAAAGACCATAAAGCACCTATACTTGGAAACTGCAAACCTGTGTGAAGGTCATAGGAGCAGATATTAGTTGTAATGGGCCTGATATTTCCTTACTCTAATGTAAATTATTTTAAAAAGTATCTTTATAAAGCAAAATGTAAATTTAAATAGTACTCTTAATCTATAACAATATTTTCAGACAATTTTTTCTACCAACTGCTCCCCAAAAAGTAGGCACACCAACTCTCTGCTGTATAGAAATGTTGAAGGTGCCACTGGAAAAGACCTTGTCATCTGTCACTCTGCACTCAAGTGTTTAGATTGTATTTTTGCCCAAAAAGGTAATAGCTAATGGGCTAATAAAGCAAAGAGGGGTTTTATGTGATAGCGTAAAATGAAATTTGTTTTTCATAAAACTTGCACAGAAATGCAAAGTTCATAAGGTGGCATTTGGTTTAGCTAAGAACAACATGTACTATGACTGGATGACATTTATTTGCATTCATTCTTATAATCTCTTCCTCCTCTCTTCTTCAGTCTTCTTTTCATTCTTCCTTTTTTCATTTTTTTTGCTCTTACCCTTTCCACGGAACCCCTGATAACAATCAGAATGGACAATATTACTAACCTTTCACATTGGCCCATCCCAATTCCAAAACACCCAAAATGAACACCGAGTTATTTCATAAGTACTGAGTTAGCTTATAAATTAAGAACCATTTCTTTGTGTTATGCCATTGAAATTCTACAACATATCTAAGAGAAAATCAAAAGAGCTATTGTGTAAGTGTCTCTTCAGTGATGAAATACAATATTACCTAGAAGCACCTGAGTGAGGAGTGGGGACGGAATCCTTCTGAAAATTACTTCTAAAAAGCCACCACCAAATTCCATGTTATTAACAATGAAGATTTTCGTTATTTTTATGTGAATTTACTAAAACTTAACACTCCCTTTGATTTGGTTTGGTGTGTATTTGCTTGCCAAACAGAAAACACTTGCAAAATAAAGCCTTTTCCTTAAACCCAAGCCTTAGTCTTTAGAGAGAAATGCTTTCAAACAACATCGATGATACTAGGTTTTATTGTTTTTAGATACAATTCATATGTCCCAGTCCCCTGTCAGGTGATGTGATGAGTTAGTTTGCTTTAAAGAAAATATCTAATTACAAAGATGAGCATTATATTCAATTCAAGTCTTCTTTCTTTAACTGAAGAATTGCTTACTAATCATAGGGACCAAAATGTAGCTGGAATTGTCCTACAATTCTATATAAAGTTAATGACAAGTGATACTGTTATAATCAAAAATAATTTTCAGCGTCAGGAAGGTATTTAGATTACCACTCTTAAAACATGCCTTTAAAATACCACTTGAAAGTGTAAAGTGAGGATTTCTGCTACCCCTTTTACACAGCCCTACTTTAAAAAAAAAAAAAAAAAAAAATTGTAAATAGACTGGGAGAGGTGTCTCATGCCTGTAATCCCAGCACTTTGGGAGACTGAGGCAGGAGAATTGCTTGATGCTAGGATTTGAAGACCAGCCTAGGCAATGGAGCGAGACCTTGTCTCTGCAAAAAATCAAGACGTTTGCTGGGCATGGTTGCACACGCCTTTAGTCCCAGCTACTTGGGAGACTAAAGCAGAAAGATCACAAGATCCCAGAAAGTCGGGGCTATAATGAGCCATGATTGTGCCACTGCATTCCAACCTGGGTGATGGAGTGAGACCTCCAACTCCAAAAAAAAAATTGTAAACAAGTTTAGGGTCTGCTCTCTAATTGCTGTTGATTTTACTGCCCCGTTGTATCTACTGATCTCTCTTCCTGAATAAACCCATACACAACATACGGAATAAAGCAAAACAAAATGACTCTGCTTAGCAATATCGACAGTAAAAACTATTAGTTGTAGTAACTGATAATCAACTTTCAAAATCTTGAACACAATTTGTATGATTTAGTTGTAAATTAGACAAGTATTTTATTGACGCAGATGCCTTTGTTTGTAGTGTACACCATCATTTTATGTATCAAGTGAAAAAATACTGCCACACAACGGGTTTTTTTCTTTTTTTTTTTAACTATTTATGATTTCAACAGTTTTTTTATGACAAAGTTCTTATAGAATAATTTAGCCATAGATTTTTACTACATATCACTCTTCTTGTACCTGAGAAGCAAAATAGGAGCAAATTTAATTAAAGTAGTCTACATTCGCTTACCTTTAGAATCCAACTTTTCTGAATCCACTTTAAATTTTTAATTGTCAGTGTCCTGTTTTCCACCCAATATTTCTCCCTGTCAAAATAAAAATGTTGCCGATTTAGCATTTTTGGAAAGAGTGTTTCCCCATTCTTTTGGAGGTTTCCTCCAAGCCACTGACACAGATTCACCAAGTTTTGATGAGCTTTTAAGCAGTGGCACCCATGTTACTATCAGTGCCTGTTCAAAGCCATTGGAATCTCAGCATTTTTTTCTGATATTTTAAAATGTGAAATGAATGCAGCTTAAAATTGATAAAATATGCTATGTTTGATTATTTGTCTGAATTTGCTTAGTTTAATAAGAGCAGCACATTACTGCATCAACCAAATGGTGGATATATTGCATCTGACCATTTAAAAATCATTTTAATATTTAATATTTAAAAATATGCAGAAATCATGTGCTTATTATCAAATTGCAGATAATAGGTTATTAGTCTTGTTTATAAGCCCAGACTAATGGACATGTAACAAACCACAAAAATACACTGCATTTCAGTGCTAAATTATTTACTAATGTACACAGTTTGAGACTCTCTGGTAGCCAAAGATAATGATACTTACTAAGAATTTTTCCTGAAATTATCTTCAAAAACCAGTAAGAACAAATTAAAAATACAACTATACAAAGACCTCACCTAGAGCATAATTTGAAAGCAAATAATGCCCAAACATCAAAACAACTGTGAATATCAAAAGAGACAAGACTAAATTGCAGAAAAATGATGCAGTTATGTATTTTATAATTTTGGAGGCTGATGGGGGTGGTGGGGACTAGGCCAAGAAAACACAGTGAAGAAAGAGAAAATGGAACTAGAGATAACTTAAAATCAAGAAATAAGACCATTGCTGCAAAGAAAAACAATTCTGATGTCTGAAGATACTAAAATGTTTAGGTAGATAAGAGCATAATTCATGGGAAGGCATTTAAAAGTGCATAGAAGTGGCAGTTGTATAGTATATAACTTCAGGGGAAAACACAGCAGAAAGGAAGAAAAATGACAATAGAGAAGAAAAAGAAAAGAGAGAAAAATGTAGCTCATTCCAAACAAAAGATAGCAAAAATAAGAGAAATAAGTAATAATATAAAATTCCAATAAAGAATCTGCACTTTACTAAGAAAAGAGTGGTTGTTGACCTAGAAATTATTTTTTTATTTGTTTGCTTGTTTGTTGTTTTATTTATTCATTTATTTACATAAATCTATAGAGTACAAGTATGATGTGGTCACACGAATAGATTACATAGTCGTGAAGTCAGGGTTTTAGCTAATCTGTCACCTGAATAACCCACATTACACCCATTAAGTAGTTTTTCATCATCCAACCCCTTCCACTGCCCTCCAGAGTCTCCCTTGTCTATCATTCCAAACTTTAAGACCATGTGTCCACATGGTTTTGCTTCCACTTGTAATTGAAAGTATGTAATGATTGTTTTAGTTTGTGTTTGGTTTTCATTTTCCCAGGAATCATACAAAGTACCCCACTACCTTCCCTACCACCAAATGAACAGCAAAAAGAAAATTGGAAATTTCATTTCATTTTAATGGATATTAAAATCAATCAGAAAATGATATTCAAATCACATAAACTGGAAAAATATTGTTGAACAAAATAAATTCTAAAATTCAAAAATAAAACACATAAGCACACAAACTGGAATATAACACTCTAATCTGATTTAAATATACTCAACTACAAGGCTAAGAGTATAGGGATATAATCAATCTTCCTAAAAAAAAAAAAAGAAATCTTCCTGAAACAGGAATTCAAAAGCTAATTGTATAAATTTAAATAAAAATTCAGAAAAGAAGACAAATCGAAATAAGGGAAAATATATTCAGTTAAAAGTTTGATTAAAATGTATTTGAAAAGGAAAGGAAATAACCAACAGAATCAAAATGATATAAAGATAGAAGAAAAATGGGTCAGACAGAAGTAATGGAAATAGAAGAGAAAAAGATAACATTTTTATAATTGGGGGATTTAAAATAATATTTTGAAACAGTGATTAAAAAATTTCCAAAATCGAAGTATACCCATATATATTTTTTTAAAGGGCTTGGAAGAAATATAAACTCTGAGATATTTCCTAGTAAAATTAATTACATAGTAAAGCAAAAATAATAAATTTTTAAAAATCTCTGTCTCCCCAAAACAAAAAAAACCCTAAAATAAAAAATTATAAAAATAATTTCACCACCACCACCACCAAGTATGAGTATGTTAAAAAGAAAAGTGTTAGATTCCATCAGACTTTTTTCAAAAACAACACACAAATGAAGACATCAGTGGAGAAGTATTTTTGAAAAAGCTTAAATATTCATCTAAATTCTTCTTTAAGTATTGAGGATATCCAAAACAAATCTCAATATGCAAGAACTTAGGGAATTTGGCATCCATGAATCCCTGAAGAATTTTCTAGAGGATAAGCTTCCTCTAACCAACACATTATAGGCAAAAATCAGCAAACAAACAAAAGTGATAAAATGAGTATTTCAATATATACAAATAGCATTCTTAGGCATAATCAAAGATAGATATGGGAAAAATATATATAAATGCTACACATTTTTCAAGGTAGAGTTTACACAGTCAACAGAGAAGTGAAGACGACGAAAATAGTCTAATATTTATTGATGGTTATTTAAGCAGTAGTTGGAAGTGAAAGAATACTATTCAAAACCGACAATCAAGATAGAGAAAGGATAAATAAGAATATTGAGGACTAGAAGATTTAAGAGAGCTTTGAGTACAATAGTAATCATTGAAACATAGACATACCATTCCGGAAAATATTTGTATACGTTTAATATCAAAGTCTATCTAAAAGGGAAATAATGAATGGTGAAGGAAAATGAGACACAATGGTTAAAGAGAGAAGAGATATTTCTGTGATCCTACTTATTATTTATTATATAATTCTGACCTTAACATCTTGGCAATATTTTACCTTAAAAATAAAATATTAAAATTATCTTAGAATTGTGGGAATTAAAAATGAATTCAAGTAGCAATAAATACTCCTTCATATGTTACAAATGAGTAACATAGCCCCAGTGAAAATTACAAAAAATAAAAGAATTAAGTAACTGACAAACACTGTATGTTGGTATAAGTTAAGGTTAAAGACGAAAAAATTGCATGCAAATATTGGACTCTAGGTAGCAACTCTTTTAGTCATGGGGCACGGTGTTGCAATTCTGAGAATGATATGTCCTTGGCTTGAGAATGTAGGTAAATATATTGTGGATTATGAGAGCCAGATTAATTACTGTTTGAAAATAGAGTTGCAAATAAGAAGTTGGGACAGTGTAGAAATAAACCCTGTGATGCTGAGTTGGAATTTGGGGTGTCAGTATAAACTCATAGTTTTCAACACATGTAGTATATGTATATTTTCTGTATAAGAAATAGTCTTTCTATGTGTGCGTGTGTGTGTGTGTGTGTGTGTGTGTGTGTGTGTGTGTGTGTGTTGAAGTCTGGGAGAATATACTACCCCAAAATATGCCACTTTGGCATAAGGACTATTTTGAGCAAGAGTCACTTGAAATACAGCATGTGCATAATTGATGCTAGGATGTATCTTTTTCTTCCTGAAAACAGGAGATAAAGCTCGTCATATTAAAGATGCCCTCCCTATGCTCAGGAGGAAAAAAAAGTTCCTATCACCAGAGGTAGGGAGTTGAGGCTGAGAAAATTCTGCACAAACAGACCTTGTTAAAATTACTCTTATCTTCCTTTTGTTTTTCCATATATTTTAGTTACTTTTCCACAGTTGCCTCTCTTTGTTCAACCTAAAATGCAAACACTTAGGTTTTATCACTTTTTTGTGATTTCATTTTCCTATGGGGACTCCCCTTATGTAACACAAAACAAAACAAAACAAAAAAACAAAACAAAAAAACCTGTATGCTTTCTTCCTGTAAATGTGTCTAATGTCGATTTAATTATCAGACTCAGTTGGAGATCCTAGGAGGAGAGAGGTAAGATTTTTTTCCTTTCCTATAGTATATATATGCATATCTACATATACATATATATAATTTAATATGCTTATTGGAGTATAACAAGGTACTCATGATCTGGCGAAGAGCATGAGAAAAAAAAACAGCATCAATGTTTCCTGGGCCTCACACTTTTTACCCTATTTGCATAATTTTTTGCCTTCGTGTTTTTAAACCTATTTTCTGTACCTCTTAGTCCTCAAAGTAGACAACTGCAGCTCTCAATCCCCACAATTATGTTTTAGCCACACAGAAATTAACTGGGGCAACCCAAATTGCAATCTGAAGCTTTATAATAGTACAAATTCAGTTGCTTCAAAACCGTATGTGGGTGGGGGAGAGAGAAAGAGAGTCAGATTAGACAGAGTCAGCAATGTTTCTAGAACTGATAAAGACATGGGCACCGTATCTTGCTTTTCTTATCTTCTTATCTCTGGTTCTCTTTCTGTTCTTATGTATCAGCTTCACTTTTTTTGTTTGGACTGGCTTTCTGTAGTATTTCATTACATCGTGGATGCCTTTTTTTTTTTTTTTTTTTTGTTGGAGTCTCACTGTCGCCCAGACTGGAGTGCAGTGGCATGGATGCCTTTACACACACACACACACACACACACACACACACACACACACACACACGCCTTCTTTAACCAAAAAAGAAAATCAGCTTGTGCAGATATCCACACAGGATTCATAAGTTTTGACCTGAGAATTTGAGCTTATAAAGTGCAACCATGGACGCTGGGGGCCACATATGATATACGGTTGAGCCTGGAACATTCTCGAAGAAAAGAGAACTGCTGGTAAGAAGAGCAGACACTGGCAAGCGGTTACACTAATTAGATTTGCATCCCATCTCCATTAATTGAAGGCAGACTACCTTGGGAAGGTTATTTAACTCCTCGGTAACTGTTTTCTCATTTGTTAAAAAAAAAAAAAAATTTTCATTTTTTCTTAAGGCTAATGAAGTGATACTTCTAAAATCATTTAGAAAAAGATCCTGGCACATATAAAGCATGGGGTGAACATTAGTTATCTATTTTTATCAGGAGAAAGTAGACTTTTTTAGTAAAAATACAAGAGATTTGGAGGATAAGTAATGCCAGCAATACCAGTTAAAATACAAGTTTGAGCCGGGCTTGGTGGCTCAGCCTGTAATCCCGCGCTTTGGGAGGCCGAGGTGAGTGGATGGCCTGAGCCCGCGGGTTCGAGACTCGCCTGGGCAACTTGGCGAGACCTCATCTCTACAATAAATCAAAAATGAGCCGGGCATGGTGGCGCGCGCCTGTCGTTCCAGCTCCTTGGAAGGCTGAGGCGGAGGGATCGCCGGAGCCCAGCGGCTCCAGGCTGCGGTGGCCGGGAGCGGCTATTGCACTCCAGTCTGGGCGACAGAGTGAGGACAGAGTGAGACTCCAACTCAAAAAAAATCAAAAAAACAAAAAATAAAATACAAGTTTGAATACAAAGAAAATAAAATTCTGTTTAATTGAAGGAGAAAAGGAAAATAGAGTAAGGCCAACAATAGGAGAAAGAAAGATTACAAAAATTTTGGAAAACGTCACAGCTAAAGAAGCCATCTCATCCTACCTTTATCCTCAAGTATCACTGTGGATATAAAATACTTGAATAAGCCTTCAGTAAAAATGCTGCTTCAATGTCATCTATATAAAGAGTCTATATACTTGCTGAGAATTATTGCTTGCGAAAGGGAAGTGTCAGCTTCAGCCTTTTGGAAGAAGACACCTATTTATTTATTTTTTACTGATATTGTAGCTACTAGATCATCGTGTTGTTTGTCTTATCTCTGATGTCCTCTTTGGCCTTGCATTTCAGGCCAATGTAAATCAAAAGTCTTTAGAGTTATGGATCTTGATTCACAAGGTAATCTTGCACACACAGCAGGGAAATATACGATTTGCAGATTGCTTAACTGACATCTCTGCTATTATCCTAAAATATTGTTGCGGCAGAACTCATTTTATAATATTTCAGCTTGATTATATTTTAAAACTTTACCTTTCTCAAGATAAATATATTGCCTCCCATTTGCATACTTTTATTTTCTAAATGGTATGTGCTTCGAAGGGCAGGGTGCTTTATTTCAGAAGGACTGACAGTTCTCCTTTTCTAATGAGTCATTCTTACATTTGCCAAACTTCTCATATTGAATTTTTAAAAAATTTCTTTGCACTTGAATTTCTTATAGAGACCAATTATGATTGGATTTGCCTATAAATTAGTATTACAGCATTGCTAAAGATTTTCAATTTTGGATTATGCTTATTCCTTGAAAAAACACCTATTGAATGTAGAATTCATCTTTGGTGCTTTCAAATGATGATAAGATCTTTAACGAGTGCATTTATTCATCAATCTAATATATTTTTCCTACAATGAACACTAAAATGTACTTCCTAATGTTATACATGGTTCTTTTCACTTAAGTAGCTCATGCTGCAAAAATGTAACTGCAGAGTTATATTCTCACGAACTTTTCTTAATTAAACCTAGATTTCATTGTGACATTGTCATTGTGATTTCAATGCAGACATATGCTTTTGTACACATTTAAAGAATAAAATTGAAATTATTTTTCCATATTAGAAAATATTCTCACCATCTGTACTTTGTCAAGTAGATAACAAAAGTTTTAATTGGCAAAGTGCTGTTCAGTTCAAGGAGCGCTAGATAGAAGATGGTTCAACGGCAAATTATATTATCTCTTACATTGTAATAAAAGAAGGACTGATGCAAACTATGACTAAGAATACTTCTAGTTTTAACCAATAGTGATGACACGTTAATTTCAATTATGGTTGAATAATCACGATTGTGAGATACTAATATATATAAATAAACTATATATGTATATAGTCTGTTATTAACATGTAAAGAGTTTTCTCTTTATTTAGGTATGTGTTTTATGCCCTTTAAAGTCAAAGTTAAATGTGGAAAAATAAGAATGGTAAATGGCAAGAGCAGAAATATTCCCCTTGATGTAAAGAAAATATTTTCACTGAGGAAAGGATTAATTTATAATAGGACATTCTTTTTATATACAGACATTCAATTGAATTGAATTCAGATTATGCCAGTGTAACTAAAGATACCCATCTTGATTCACTCGTGATTTAGAACTGACACCAAAGTGAGTAAGTATTGAAAACAAGAGGAAAACAAAAGACCTAAAGCATATATTCAGAGTTAATCTTGTGGAATCTTAGTGTCATTCTAGAACTTTCACAGGGAAAGACAGAAGGAAGCAGAGGACACCTAGCAATGGCAGCAGAGCAGGAATTTCTCGATTATCTGACATATAGAAGGTCATTGCCAAGAACAAGCCAGATGATTTCCTCTTGAAGAAGGGTTGTGGAGAAATATTGTACAGGGAATGGGTGCTTACTCTCTCTGCTGGTCTGATGATCGTATTTTGAAAAATAAAGATTACTTGACTATTTTGTATAATATGAAAGGGCATTTTCTTAAAAAAGAATGCATTTTTTTCCCCTGAAAATTGGAACAAGACAAGGCTGCAGAAAATAAATAAATAAAATAAAAAATAAGCCGGGCTCGGTGGCTCAGCCTGTAATCCCGCGCTTTGGGAGGCTGAGGTGAGTGGATTGCCTGAGCCCGCGGGTTGGAGACCCGCCTGGGCAAGCGAGACCTCATCTCTGCAATAAATCAAAAAATCAGCCGGGCGTGGTAGCGCGCGCCTGTAGTTCCAGCTACTCGGAAGGCTGAGGCGGAAGGATCGCCGGAGCCCAGCAGGTCGAG
>CAUYQG010092174.1:0-13248 GCA_963574415.1 Tarsius wallacei
TGGTGGTGGGTATCTATCTGAGGATGGGGAGACACCTCTTATCAACAAGGGTACCTGAACGAAATATTTTTGTATGCCTAACCCCTAACTGTACCCCACAATAACATAATAAAATAAAATTAAAAAAAAAAAAAAAAAACTTTCTAGTCTTCGTCAATTTCATCAGTCAAGAATGAACTTTCACTGTTGTTTTCATTTTTATTTATCCTATTATGAATAAAATAGGCATGACTTAATGTATTTTAAATACAATAACATTTCAGTTCATACAATTATGCATAAAAATTTATAATAAAGATATGATTTTAATCCATTTAAACTTGATGTAAAAGTTAAATATAAACTAAAATAAATAGTACATACATCTTATGAAAATAATACAAATAAAATAAAATGTACTGTAATCTATTAACTAGTTCCCTCCTGACAGACATTTAGGATGAGCATTACTTGATATAGTTTTCCTCTTTTCTGTAAATGGACAGTGTTCATTTTCTGTTTTTAGAATGTTGCTTTGTTATAAATGTTTTAAAATGCTGCTTTTTGTTGTTGATTTGTAAGATTTCTTTATATATTAGGGAAACTAGCCTCTTAAGTTTTATATATTTTATCATTTTTTTCTTAATTTGTCATTATTCTCTGATATTGTCTATGATATTTTAATGTTTTTAGTTTTTTAAAAATGTTATATTCAGAAGATTTCAAATGTGTACAAAAATGGGAAGAATAACTTGATAAATTCTTATGGCCCAAATACTCAGCATTATCAAAATATACACAAACTTCATTCATTTAATACCACCCCTCTCTGCCCTGCTTCTCTCCTTCTGCCCTGCCGGATTATTTAAAAATAAGTACATCCTTTTATATTATTTTTGTCTATGATCATCACAGTCCTGCAGTGATTTCATTTTTGTGTTATCTTTCATTTTATGGCTTCTGGTGTTTGGATCACCCTGAGAATGTATATAGTCACAAAAAAAAACTTTTGAGGTGAGTAGTATCTTTAAGAGGAGGAAAACTGAACCATAGAGAAGTTAGGATAACTTGCCTAGGGCCGTGGGAGTCAGGACCAAACGCTGGAGTCTAATGCAGGGCTCCCTCTTCTGACCATCACACCATGCCTCTGGCCAAGGAGGCTTTAACAGCCTGGCTAAGCAAGACTGAGGCCTCAAGTTGGCACTGCATTCATTCATGGCTGCTGAACGGTGAAATCATGCAGAAGCAGCCTTGTGCAGTGGCTGCTTCCACTAGCCTTTAAAGGAGTGCACTTTGGAGGGGGAGGGCATCTGTCACAGATCCCCTCTAGAATCTCAGGAAGGCTCCCGGACTCTGTCGATAGGAAGCATGCATATTCACATAGATACAAATGCACACATGCACACACTCACAATCACACACCAGCCGCCATGGACCTGCTTATCTTCCTTCTGTCATCTCTGCATTAGACTAGGAAACTGGCTTTCAGTTATTGTGAATCTGGATTGGATACTTACCAGGGTTTTTAATTTAATTTAATTTTTTTTTTTTTTGCCATTCAGTTCCCTAGAGAACAGTGCAGTTTGATTATATTTGTGTTTGTAGGCAGGTCGGGATGACCTATTTAATCAATACATCTAAAGGCTAAGAGGTAAACTATATTATTCCGGTTCTGTAACAAAGCTTATGCTAATTTAACCTGACATGTAGCATGTTAGGTTAATATTATTTGGATTATATGTATCATTTTTTTTTTTTTTTTTTTGAAATTGACGTTTTTGTTGGTTTCTCCTGACATTTTTGAACTATAATATGGAATGCAATACTTCTCCAACAAAGAAGGTAATTCTCACTAGTGAAGGTAATTAATGGTCATTTGATCATATTACAGCATAGAAATGATGTTTCTGCCACACAATAGCTTTCCTAATTGGTGATCCAAGGATGACCATGTTCATTTTCTGCCCATAGAGATTTCCTACTGTGCATGGCATTATCTCTTAATATTGTGATAGCAGCAAATGATGGTTATAGCCAGTAAGAAAATTAATTTACAATGCTTCAACAATCATTATAAAAGACCTAGTAATGCTAATTTCGGTATAGGATGAGTCATCTAATTAGTTAATTAAGTAGGATCTTGCTGCCAGTCTCATAGAACGGAGCACACTGTGTTGTAGGTGTTTGATAGAGATGAACAATGCTGAGAGAAGGTTCGTGAATACACACTGACCCCCACAAATGAATGTGATGTTTGTAGTTATGAAAGCACAAGCAAAAGCAATAGCTTTAGTCAAAGTCAGAACCAAACAGCCAATTTTTAAATAATTGTTAGTTTGCTTTTATTTTATGAAGAAAATATCTTGCTAGTCTATTTGCTAGCTTTACAACTCCCCAAAATATCTTTAAATCTTGATTTGATTTTTGAAGTTCAAAATGCTCTCACAAATGTATTACCCTTTAGTTTTTCTTAAAGGAAATAATAAAATCACTGCCATCTATTTGAAAACTACTAGCATCTCCATTTACTTCTCTTAGTTGTAGTATTGCATCTAATCTATAAAATTTGTATGCACATGTAGCCCATAAGCAAAAATGGGGGTTGCTATTTAATTGGCTTGTCTAGCTGGTGGTCTCACATGGCTGGGGACTCAGAGGTCCTGGTTATTTCTTCCCTTTCAGCTTTTGTTATTTCACACTAATAGGTTTTTGTATTTTTAGTCTGTCTTCATGTGAGAAGTACCCTGTCCCTTCAGTGAGTTTAGCTGCCTTTTTCCTAGGCCTTGCCAGATGTCCTGATCCTTGTTTTCTTGCAGGGGTGGGGGGTAGGTGATTGGAAGGGAAGCACTGGGATAACCAGAACATCACATATTTCTCATCTGAATACAACACAATTGCTCAAAAAGAACATCTGTCTCTACCAAGAGGGTGAACTATTCCTTTTCTAACTGCCAGCTTGGAATAACTCATTTAAAATGTTTTGTGTTATAAAGTAGGAAATGGTTTCTTTTCTTTAAAAGGGTATTGAACATGATTACAATAAAAGCTATCTAATGACTGAATGGAAGTTCAACATTTTCTTAAAGAGTTTACAAAACCACAATAGATTTTCTTCCTGTTAATTCAAATATTCATAGGTCATACAGTCTGGCCTTCTGCCACAGTGCACCTCTAATTCCTTATTTTAAAATATTAATTAACTTTTAAACATAAGTCCTTTAGCTCTGGATACAGTGCCGCCTATATGAAGGAAATAACATGACTGAGGTGAAGAATGGTGTTTCTTGGAATAGGTATTGTTTGCCAAGCTGTATCCAAGAGCCCTACAGAAAGTAGAAAAAGACATTATAGAAGAGTAAGCAGACATTTTTACAAGGTCACTTCATTCAGACTGGAAAGTGGCCAGCACAATGTCATTATTTACAACAGGATCTGGGAACACTTGAGGAAATTACAGACCATTTAGTTTTGATTCCATTGTGGGGGGCAAAGTCTTAGGAAGTATTTTAGGAGATTAAATGGGGAACACTGAGAAAAGCACAGCTTGATTAAGGATAGCCAATGCAGTCTCTGGAATGAAAAAGTCATGCTTCGATAATTTTTTGACTTCTTCAAGGAAGTAAATGCCAAGAAAATCAAATGAATGCTTCAAAATTCTCCATTCTAAATTTCCAGGAGGTGATTGTTAAAGTTTTACTTCACAAATTAGCACACACAAAGAAGTATGTGTGGTAATTAAAATTGTAGAAATGCTACTTAAAATTGTAGAAATGCAGAGAACAAGCATTGATTGTGCATTAAATTGTTTTGAAAATAAAAAATAATCACAAAAATATATCATAGGGCCAAGAAAAATGTACTGAAACAAAGACATTATCACAGCTTGAGTATTTACCACCAGTGTCGACATCATATGTTTTGCATTTATTATGTAATTGGACAGAAGTTTTCCATAAGGAAATGGAAAAAATGTAAAATCCTTCACTTTCAAGAATATATAGTCTAATAAAGATAACACTGATTCAGACATATCAAAGTAGACAGAGAATCTGACAAACATATAACAAAAATTTAATAAGATTGATTCTTAGACTGCCCGTAGTGAGAAAAACATGTTGGTTTTTAAAATTCAAGGCAAGCATTCATAGAACTTCTCTTTGGGCCAGGGAGGCAAAGCAGCTAGATGATGTTTGGTGGAAGGGCAAACCCTGTGACCGTAAAAGGAACAGCAGGCCAGGTCATTTTCTGAGCATGGGAGAGATCTTTCTGGAAGGTTGCCCAGGTTCCCAGTCCAGGCGGCAGGTAGGAGGGAGATGGTCCTTGAAAGGTAATCTGCAAACGCAACGTGAATAGGAAGTTAACTGAAAATGAAGAGAGAATAGAGCAAAATGAGCCAACAACATTAAGGTCCTGAATTACAAGACCTTTACGTCCTTCCTAATTCTAAAATACTGTGACCTCTTGGGGGATCCTCGGAGAATCTTTTCTAATTAGACAGGAAAGAATCCCTCCTGGATAAAGTAACCGGGATGCTCTTGCCTCTAGAAGGCAAGATATTATAATAGAGGAGAAGAGGTCACTATAGACTTGATATTTTTTGAGTACTTACTGTGTCCCAGGCACTTTGCTAAAGATTTAACTTGTATGGTCATTTACGTTAATCCTCTCTGAAATGCTAATATAGATAGTTACTATAATTATCCCCATTTTTCAATTGAGGAAACTAAATTAGAGAGGGGATGAAACTTGTTTAAGATTCACATAGCCAATAAGTGCACATTATTAGAGCTAGTTATTTTAAGCCAGTATATAAAAGTGTCTCAACTTGCCTGCTCATAAGACTTATCTGAGGTGCTTGGTAAAAAACAGATATTCTAGGCCCCTCCCCTGAAGCTTCCAGTAAGAAGATTCTAGGGTGGAGCCAGAGAATAAAAATTTTTACAAGCTGCCAAAGTGAGTCTTATGATCAGCCCTCTTTGAGAAACATTGCCTTAATACCATGAGGACTTCCAGAATACCAGATTTGGGTATCCCAAAGTCTAGCAGATGCTGGCAGCTGGAAGAATGTATGATGTAAAGCATGGAGTACCCACCCTCCAAGAGGGCCAGGAGACTAGAGCCCCCATGGCAGTATCACTCCATGAGGCCACAGCCATCCATTTGTCTACAAGGCACACTCACCCTCCTGGCACGATTCTATGTAATAAAACCCTCCTTGGCTTAAATCAGGTCTTCTTGATAAACTATAGTTCAGAGACCCAGATTTAATCATTCTCTTTAAAATTTTTACACAAAGTAATAACAATAATAAAAATAGAATCAATAGAAGGATTCCCTTTGACCAAGAGGGAAAAAAAGGAACATAAAATAGAACAGAAAGGATCTTAAAATACCCACTTTTAGGGTGACTAGAATATATAATTTGAGGGTGACTAGAATTGGTTAACATTTGGATCCCCTGATAGTTCTAATCTCGGTGTCTTTGTTGACTGAACACTTAAATGGATGCATAGGTCTTTTTTGGGAGACTAAACAATACACTATAATATGCAATCTACTTTCTTGGTACAAGAACTCAAAAAAAAATACATTTAATTAAATGTACCAGAACTTCAAAGAGCAGCTAAAGTATCAACACACTCTTCAAGGATCCATTGGGACACTACCAATTATGCATCAAAATAAACATACCCATAGCAGACTAGGGCTTATTAGTGTTCACACTTGAATCAATTCTACAAACATTTATTGAGCCTCTACTATGTGTCAGGTACTAGGACTGTACCTTATAAGGAATACAAATATGAGTACAATAAGATAGCTTCTACCTTAAAGAAACTTCTAATTTAATACATGAGGCAAACATGTACCCAAATGACTCTAATACAAGCTCTAAATATCATGAAAGATTAAAATTACATATTCTGGGGGTTCAGATTGCTTCCGGGCTCTAAAAATTCCTCAGGAAGGAGACGACATTTGTGATAAGATTGAAAGGACAGATGGGGAGAATTTGGTAAAGAAAGCTTATAAAATTCTCATTTTGAAACTTTATGTTCTTATCTGTAAAATAGGGATATAGTAGTTCTCACTGGCTACTCTGCAGTAATGTTTACAGGGGCAGTCTAACTTCATGAATAGATCTGACTAGTTCAGTAATAGTTGCTTCTCAAGAAATGTGTACACTTACTACTACCAACTGCTAACTCATTTTTTTAATGATTCCAGTGTTACCTTTCAAAGGACTGTAGAGTAGTATAAGCCTCATGGTGGAAAGGTTACTTTTGGGAACCCCACAAAGTATACCATAAGTGTGAATGTACTTGTAAATGAGTCTCTGGTTATTCATATATTGGCTATGCTATGTGTTGAGGTGATCCAGGCAGGTAAGCTCTTTTCTAAAACTATAGGGTAAAGAACATATCATCCTCTTGACTTGTTCAACAATATGCGTCTCACATCTGTCTCAACTTTTCTGGTACCACTGCCCTAATTTGGTTCAGACCCTTACCACTTCACCTCCTGAGTACTGGATATTTCTTCCAACTGATCTCTTGGCACATAGGCCTTCCCTCTGATGTTCTTTTACACAAACCACCATCAGACTAATATTCCTAAAGTGGTGCTCTGTTCACATCACTTTGTTCAAAAGTCCTTCAGTGGCTCCCTTCTGTTCTCCGGAGAGAATCCAGACTCCAGGGCCTGCCATTTTGCACTCCACAATCTGGACCCATCACATCTTCAAGTCTTAAATTCCTCAACACTCCTATGTCTGTGCTTTTGCACCTCTTGCTGACTAAAACATTCAGCCCTAATCTTCACATATCAAAGTAGTTCCCATCCTTCAGTGCCTGCCCTGCTTAACTTCCAACTTCCACCAGCTTTCTGTGTATACCACTTGGTTTTGTACATATTTGAGTACATGGCTATATCCATCAGGATAAATAACATCAGCTGCTTACAGTACAACACAACAATATTGTTTCCTGCACAGAGCTTTGCTTATTTTAAGCACTCAATAACTTCTCTTGGCACATAATAGTTATACATAATATTTACTAATAATATTGTTATACATAATATTTAATAATGATATTTAATACTTATTAACTGCTATGTTTCAGGTGCTACTTAAATTCTCTACATGCAATACCTCATTTTAACTTCTTAAGCACCCTCTGAAGTAGGTACTGTTATTACTCCCAATGAGGAATGAAGAAACAGACACAAAGAGTAACTGTCTCAAAGTTACACAACTAGCAAGCTGGGCTCAGGTAGTTTTGCTTTTGACAGCCCTAATGAATATGCTGTGGTGGTCAAGTCTTTAACAATCTATAAAACCCTTATACTTACATAATTTTCATCTTATGTCCACAACAAATTAATGAGGTTGGAAATATTATTCTCCCTATCCAGAAGTGGAAACTGAGGCATAGTGACATGCTCAATGTCATCTGGTGAGCCATAGAGTAAGGATTTGAGCACGGAGGTCATTCTTCCTTAGTGCTACACAGTGTCACAGCAATATGGCCCCCACAACAAAAAACAAGGATAAGTAGATACCAGTTTCTGAGAATATGATCTGGATGTTTTTCAAGATCAGTATGTGCCACTGGTGCATTCCTGATGCCAACTGGCCATCTGGTAATGTGACATAAGTAACAAAATGTTGGGGTGGGGGAGTACCCACTGAGCTCTAATCTTGCCTTTCTAATCTCCCTTGCCATATTCAAACTCATACACATTTGAAAGAGGAGTGTTTGTTCTTCAATGTCTGCGAATTGCCTCTGTCTTAGCTTGGGCTCCTTCTAAAGAAAAATTTCAGTGTAGGCAGTTTACTTGGAAGACGATCCTAGGAAGCAGGAGTAAAGGAGTGATGAGAAGGAGATAGGGAAGAAGAAGAACTCAATAAAAGATGTGTTATCAAGATGGTTGCCAGGCAAAGATGGCTCCATTACACCTGGACCTTTAAGAATTTCACAGACTTGGTGAATGAGGATCTATAATCTGTGGGCGGATTATAGTTCTTCTGGGATCAGCTTGGATTGGCTTCCTGCTTTGAATTAAATTCAGGTCTACTCCATGTTTCTCCCTTTTCTCCACAAAGTAGTAGCAATACAGATAAGTTCTTTAAATGGTGAACAGCAGAAGGACAAGAAAGAAACCAATTCACGTAAAGACTTTTAATCTATGGTTGACATCATGCCTGCCCAAATACCCTTATTGAAAGTAAGTTGCATGACCAATCTCAACATCAATGGGATGAGGAAACCCACTCTGCCTCTCCTTGTGGGAAGTATTGGAAAGTCACATAACAGAGGGACATAATGAAGAACTGGAAATGATAACCCCATCTACTTGATCCATAAAGTGGGGATAGTGATATTTACTTTAGCATGTGTTATGAGGAGTAAACTAGATAAATCATGTGAAATGGAGATTACAGTTGTGGCAAATAATAACTGATCACCAAATATTAAATCCCTCTCTTATCCACTTCCCTAGCCATTAGGAGAAAGGTGAAAGGAAGTAATGTTTAATTAGCTCTGTCTACGTGATACCAAACCATTTCTCTAATTAAGTAGAAAAACAGTCAATCACATTAGGCAAACTGAAGAAAAACAATACTTCACTAATTTTTTAAATCCCTGAATACTTGTATGTTTACTTCTTATAACATTTCCCCTACAAAATTGCAAAACAGCCAGAAAAACCAAGAAAATAGCATTGCTATACTGCTACCATCTAAAACTCAGACCCCATTCAAGTTTTTCAAATGTCCCGTGGATCCAGTTCAGAATTAGGGAATGCATTTAGTTGTCACGTTACTTTAGTTTCCTTAAATCAGAACAGTTTCTCAGTCTTTCACTGACTTTCTTAACTGTATTTGTTGTCTATACTTCATAACAGATTGCGAAATTTAGCAACACACATTTATTATCTTGTCTCTGTGGATCAGGAGTCCAGGCATTATTTAACAGAGCTTCTCACAGTATTTCTTATAAGCAGCAAATTCCATTTTTGCTCATCTTGGAAATTGCATTATCTTGAGAGTTTTAACAATAGGATTGCTGGATACAGGGTTCTTGGTTGACAGGTTTTTTTTTTTTTTTCCTCGAGTACCATGAATATGTTATCTTTTGGCCTCTGTTGTTTCCACTGGAGAGTAATCTGACAATTGTATCGAGGTTCCCTTGTAACATTCATTTTTTTTTTAAATCTTGCTGTTTTCAAGATTTTCTCCTTGTATTTAACTTTCAGCATTTTTTACTACAATGGGTCTGTTTGTGAATTTCTCTGCATTTATCTTCTTTGGAGCTTGTTGAGCTTCCTGGGTAAGGATTATTATTTTTCCATTGAGGATGTTTTCAGCTATGAGTCTTTGGAATATTTTTTTCTTCTCTTTTTTTCTCCTATCCTTTTGATAGTCCCATTACTTGTATGTTGTGGCACATAGTAACTGATCACCAAATATTAAATCCCTCTTCTATCCACTTCCCTAGCCATTAGGAGAAAAGTGGAAAGAAGCAATGTTTAATTAGCTCCGCCTACATGATACTGAGTCATTTCTTTGAAGCTCTGTTCATTTTTTGTCTTATTTCTCTTATTCTTTGGCTTGCATAATCTCTAGTGTTCTATATTCTAGTTCACTAATTCTTTCCCCTGACAATTCAAATCTACTGTTGAGCTCCTCTGTGAATCTTTAAATTTCTATCATTGTACTTTTCTTTTTTTTTTTTTTTTTTTGAGTTGGAGTCTCACTCTGTCACCCAGACTGGAGTGCAGTGGCCACTCCCGGCCACCACAGCTTTGACCTGCTGGACTCTGGCGATCTTTCCTTCCACCTCAGCCTTCCAAGTAACTGGAACTACAGGCGCATGCTACCACGCCCAGCTAATTTTTTGATTTATTGTAGAGATAAGGTCTCACCAAGTTGCCCAGGTGGGTCTCGAACCCACGGGCTCAGGCAATCCACTCACCTCAGCCTCCCAAGGTGCGGGATTACAGGCTGAGCCACCGAGCCCAGCCATTGTACTTTTCAACTCTAGAATTCCTATTGGATTCTTTTTCATAATTTATTTTTGTTGATATTTTCTATTCGAGGTGACATTCATCATACTTTCTTTTACTTCTTTAATCATGCTTTCCTTTAGTTTTGTGAACTGTGTTTGAGTAGGAGTCTCACTCTGTCACCCAGGCTGGAGTGCAGTGGCATGCTCAGGGCTGCAGCAGCCGCGAACTGCTGGGCTCAGGTGATCCTTTTGATTCAGTCTTCCTAGTAAATGAATCACAGACACACACCACCATGCTCAGCTAATTTTTTTATTTATTGTTGAGACAAGGTCGCGCCAAGTTGCCCAGGCTGGTCTCGAGTCCCTGGGTTCAGGCAATTCCTTTACCTCTGCCTCCCAAAGTGCAGGGATTACAGTCACTGTGCCTGACTTGTGAACACATTTATAATGGTTACTTTGAAATATTTTTGTCCAAATTTTATATTTGTTCTGAGCCAAGGAAAGTTCCTTCCAGCTAGTATTTCCCCTTTTCTCTTACAAGCTAGCCAGGCTAAGATCTTGTTATATCTTCTTTAATGTCTCTTACTACAGTCTCTACTGTCTTGAGATCACCCTTAGGCTTAAATATTTTCATACTCTCTTGCAAATAAAGTCAGCTCCTTTGGGAAAAAGTTAGGAACTATGTGGTTAATGGCCTGAATCTCCCCTCAGGCAATATTTCTGAGCCAGGACTCTGAAGCTGGGGATAGAGGGGCTAGTAAGCCTCTTTCTGCTTGCCACTCCTGCTCTAGGAGCTGAGTGCTTGGTGCAGAGGTTCAGTCTAAGGTCCTCTCAACTTCCTTGTCCTGGCATGGAACCACCACCTTAGGAACCAGGAAAAGGGCTATCATGGACTCAGCATTGTCAGCACACCAAACCCAAGGAAAGGTCTCTGTCAGGGATGTAGAGTCTTCATTTCTCAACTGCATGCCTGGGACTTAGCCTCAGCAACAGATGCTGGGGAAAGGATGAGCTATGCTAAAACCCTGTTCCTTTCAGAAACAAAGCCCTCCAGCTGAGAGCCAATTGGAGAGAGAGCCTTGTGCTCTTGGCTAGAGTAGTCTCTGCCTCTCTGATTTAAGAAAGAAGAGCGAAGGAGTGGTCTTGGTTTAAATACCACAGACTCTCACCTTTCTTACCTACTTTTCGTAGATTTAATTGCATAGATGTTTCTTCATTTGCCATTTGCCCTCAGGACCATTTCCAGAGAGAATTTGTATGGTTGATTTTTTGTTTTTTTGTTTTAATTTTTGACAAATTTCACTGGAGCAAAACTCCTTATGCTATCATGGCAGAAGTTCAATTTTTAACTTCTGTACTAGCTGCATTATTTTTGAGCAGGCATGGCCCATAGCCTATACACATTTCAGAGTTTCTACATATCAGAGTTCTTTTGCATTATCCATAATTGCGGCTTTTCTGGGGACCTTTGCACTGTCCTCTCTGCCTAGAACTTCCTCTCCCCAGATATTTGCATGACATACTCCCTCCCCTTTTTCACATGATTGCTCAAGAATCATCTTTTTAGCAGCACTTTCCCTCACCACTTTAACATTGAACTCTCCACCTCTAAACTGGCACTCTTATGCTCCTTTTGCTTTATCGTTCCCCTCCACAACATTCATCACCATCTATGATACCATATGTTTACTTATTTGGTTTCTGCCCTTCTTACTCCAGTGGAATGCAAAACTCTATTTTCAAAAACCTCTTTTGTTCACTGCTAAGCCCTTAGCACCTTTATGTGTCCTGTGCATGGTTGGCACTAAAAATGTACTAAAAAAGAGTACAATAAGTAATATTCTCGATATCTTACATGTATTAACTCATCTAATACTGACCTATGATTATTAATAAGAATAAAAATAATTAAAAATTAATACTGTCTCCTATTCTTTAGACTTGGAAACTAAGGTACAAAGAAGTTATACACAACCAAGCCGTGGTGAAGGCAAGATTTAAGCCCAGGCCACTTGACTACTAAATTTCCATTTCTTCTTATTCTCCTCACCCCCAGAAACTGGTTTTTCTTTCAAAGTACTAACTCAACTATTTTCACTTTACATGTTAAAAGACATTGTTTGACACTAGGTGAGGTTATTAAGATTTCACAGTACTCACATTTTAATATTGCAGTCTTAAGAATCAAACCCCATCTAATGAGATAATCATGTGGTTCTTGTCTTTACATCTGTTGATGTATTTAATTACATTTATGGTCTTGTGAATGTTGAACCAGTCTTGCATCCTGTGGAAAACAGTTTTGCAATTCCTAAAAGATCTAAAAATCGACTTTCCATATTACCCTCCAATCCCCCTACTGGGAATATACCTGAAGGAACTCAAATCACTCTATGAAAAAGATACCTGCCCATGCATGTTTATTACAGCATCTTCACAATAGTAAAAACATGGAACCAACCATGCTGCCCATCAAAGGAAGACTGGATAAAAAAAGAATATGGTAAATATACACGATGGAATATTACACAGGCATAAAGAAGGACAAAATTGGCCTGGCTCGGTGGCTCAGCCTGTAATCCCAGCACTTTGGGAGGCCAATGTGAGTGGATTGCCTGAGCCTGCTGGTTCGACACCAGCCCAGGCAACTTGGCGAGTCCTTATCTGTACATTAGCCAGGTGTGGTAGCACGTGCCTACAGTTCTAGCTACTTGGAAGACTGAGGTGGAAGGATCGCCAGAGCCCAGCAGTTCAATACTGGGGTGGCCGTGAGTGTGCCACTGCACTCCAGCCTGTGCAACAGAGTGAGACTCCAACTCAAAAAAAAGAAAAAAATGAAGGACAAAATTATGAACTTCACAGCAACTTGGTTGGACTTAGAGTCTATAATACTGAATGATCTATCACAGAAACAAAGAACTGAGTATCACATGTTATCACTCATAAGCAGAACTTGAACAATTATTATAATACTATAAGAAAGGATTGGCAGTAGTGGGAACCTCCGGGGGGGGGGGTTGGGGGGCACACCTCATCAACAAGGATACCTGCATAGTGAACATTTGTATACCTTAACCCTAAATTGTACCCCATCTTTAAAATAAATTTTTTTTTAAAAAAATGTAGAAGGATTACCCAAAGCTAATAACTATTTCGTCACCCTTAGAATTGAAGATAAATGAACTTGGGTAGCAATATTAGGGAAGACGTGTGAATTGAGCAGATTACAATGCACTGTGTGTTGAATGGAGGGCCA
>CAUYQG010092176.1:0-26992 GCA_963574415.1 Tarsius wallacei
GGCCGCTCCCGGCCACCACAGCCTCGACCTGCTGGGCTCCGGCGATCCTTCCACCTCAGCCTTCCAAGTAGCTGGAACTACAGGCGCGCTCTACCACGCCCAGCTAATTTTTGATTTATTGTGGAGATGAGGTCTCGCCAAGTTGCCCAGGCGGGTCTCGAACCCGCGGGATCAGGCAATCCACTCACCTCAGCCTCCCAAAGCATGAGATTACAGGCTGAGCCACCGAGCCGGGAAAAATCTTTTTACCTATTTATTATTTTGTATCTTTAGCTTTCTTAGTGCTATATTTGATTACATTTTTATATTTTAATAAAGGTACTTAATATGCATTGTCACTTTGCAGCTTTTTTAGCCATGTTCTACAGATCCAGCTATATTATGTTTCTATAACATAAGGAAATAGATGTTATGTTTCCATAACCATGCTACCACTGCAGTCTTCTGTCTCCAATGTCGGCTGTGGAGCTATGGTTGATATTTGCTTTCACTGTTTCACTCTCTAACTGTATGCATTTCTTAGGGGAGATGAAAAGAATGCTAAATTGTCATTAACCTTCCAAGCCTATTGGGCATCTTCCCACAAATCCAGCTTCCAAGAAAGATGTCTAGGCATCTACCTTCAGTAATGTGTGAGCTACTGAAACAGGGTGTAGTAATTAAGTGCTCTTCGTGTGAATAGAAACCGATGACAGAGAGCATAGACTAATCTCTTGAGGTGTGATATGCAGATGTCAAAGTTTATTGGGCACAATCATGAGCCACCCTGTAACTAAAAATTTAGTGAGGAGAATTAAGTTTTGTTCATGTGAAGTATAAAAACTGAAATAAGAACTACGTAACAGAGCCAGAAGGAAACTATATAACCCCCTACTGGCGAAAGTGTAGACAAACTCCATTAGGAAAAATCTGCTATCTGCAGAAACTGTGTTAGAAGCTGAACATAAAGAGCTGATCAGTGGATCGGATGTGAGAACATCCAGCCAGAGCCCTGACAATGCATAGAACCAGACAGTGGCAAACGGCGACCCTCGATGATTCTCAAAACCTCGTCTTAGTTGAGTGAGTGCAGAGGATATCCCATGCAGAGCCCATGAGAAAGCGACAGAGGACAAGATGAGAAGAAAGCCCTGAGGACTAAGAGGAAGAATATATCTGAAAATCATCTACTGCAAGACTCAGAATTAAATCACTGGAATGTGTTGAGAATCCTCCCTCTGGAATGCGGAGAGAAAGCTTGATGAGACAGGAGCAGAATGCCACGAGGGGCAGAGAGGCTGAGTGGGCCCCGTCAGGGAAGATATTGCTCAGGGGAGATCGGGATGTCAAGAAGGATCACAAGAAAAGTAAATGAGATGGAGTCAACATTCGTCATGGAGAGAGCAAAAGCCAATTTTCAAGTCAAAATCTCAGATCGGAAATGTGAAATGTTGACCAAAATAAGACAAATAGATGAAGGCAAAGCTCACCAGACTTCCAAGACTAAGATGGGAGGGCCAGCTTGCTAGGTGCTCTAAAATGTTTATCATCAAAAATTGTATTTTAGAAAGTTCTTCTGAGATGAATTTTTCTCCCTTGTATTCAGATTGGGGAAAGTGTCGGATGAAAATTGTGGCTAAGGAATTCCTCTAATTTATTGAGTTGCAAGGCTATATAATATAAGCTTCATCATCAGATATCAAGATGCATTATAACATATAATAATTAAGAGCAGCTCGTGCCACAGCTGGGCTTGAACTCTAGCAATTCCCAGGACGCAGCAGCTGAGCGCCATTTTTTTTTTTAAATCAACAAAACCCTTCCTGGGAAGGAAATGCTGGGACAGACTGTCTAAGTGGGGGCTTGTGAGCGAGAGGCCAGGCCCCTGGTGCTGCAGCTTCTCTGCTTGGTCCCTGGCTCTTCCCAGGTTGCAGAAGCTGAGCACTATTTTTTTTAAACAGACAAGTTTCCCTGGAAGAAGAGGCAGAGGGGAGATACCACCACTCCAGGCTGTGCCTCCACTGCGATAAGAGAGACTGCCGGCTCCAGGCTTTGCCTCACCACCTACCAGGCACTGACAGCAGGGGCTGCGGAGGGAGTCCAGAGGCAAAGTCCCACGGAAGAGGTCAGGAGAGGCAACCCACCACCATCTCAAAGGCAGGGCAGGAAAGTGCTCTGACTTGCTCACCACAGAGCAACAGCCCCGATCTCTGTGACTGGCAGATCAACTACTCAAGGATTGATCGTGACCCAGAGGGAATATCCTGAAAGCACAAATTTCGGAGGGACCTGAGGAGTGCTGAGTCCCAGGTGCCCCCCCCCATGCAGCCGCAGGACAAAGAGTATGGCCAGAAAAGGACGAGGAAGGACTCCAAAGAGATCAGTGGTGAGTCCGGGGCTGACCCAAACCCCCTCCTTCCCAGCTATCCTCTGAACGTCAGACCAGTATAGCTGGGGCACGACTGAGAGGGACGAACCCAGGCAGAGCCTGACGTCAGTCGCAATGGGAGAACTCCATTCCGGGAGAGGCCTGGCTGAGGCACCCCTGCGAGCACATACTTGGGGAAGAGACAATCCAGCACCTCCCCACCGGAGGAGATCTCCCTGACCATACGTGGAGGTCCAGCCTCCAGAGAGTAGGGCCTGAGTTGGGGGAAGGGAATGAGAAAGAAAGACAAGAGACAGCGGGATAGGGAGGTCTCTCTCCTCTATAGATGAGAGCAAGTTTATTTTTTAGCATGCCTCTTATCTAGGGCAAAACTGTACAACGGAGGACAAAACCACACAAAGGGCTATTGAAAAAACAAACAGCATCACCATCCGGGCTAGGCATCCAGGCCAGGCGTGATTGAGGCACGGGCTAGGCACGGTTGAGGTCACGCCACTCTGCTTTATTATATCGTAACAAATCAAGGTAAGGGGAGATGAGGGAGCCACAGCGGAATTATGTTGCTACTAGAAGGCGAGCTGCCCTGCGTTTGTCTTCTTGTTCCTAGGGCTTTATTATAGCTAAGACTTTATTGGTAGTATGTATACCTGGATGTGTGGGCATCTGAGACACTTTCGTGTAGCAGGCTGCATTCCTCACAGCCTGCCTTTGGCTAGAATACAGAGCTTCCAAGCGAGACCTTGCCTACGAGCTTGGGGTACTCAAGGCCCACTACAGTTTACGTAGCAGGCTGCATCCCTCACCTGCCTTTGGCTAGAATGCAGAACTTCCAGGCAAGACCGTTGCCTACAAACCTGGGGTACTCAAGGTCTGCTACAGTGGCAGTGCTTGTCTGCTCCCCACATCACATCTGCTCCGAGATGAGAGAGTATAGGCTTGGTTCCTTGAACACAAGCCAAGAACACAAGGACCTTGTCAGCTTATGCTCTGGTCTCCTTCATTTCAGCTCTAACATGGCTTCCTCCAGAGAGCCTATTCTCACTTCTGAGGATGGTAAGTCCCTCGAGCTTCGGCTTTGTAGCATTTGTCATGGTGGGTGGTTCTATGTTGGATGACTAATTGATTCACACTTGTCTCTACACTAGTCTAAATAAGGAACACAAGGGCAGAAACTATGGATGTTTCACTCACCATAGTCCCTCAAGTTCCTGGTGCCAAGCCCAGCACATATTGGTGCTCAATAAATGCAGTCATCTATTCTGCACTCATATCTCAGGTGATACTCATAGAGCTGGGAAAAGTAGAGCTGAGTATTTTTTCTGGATTCTGGACTAAGCTCTTTCCTTTACCTGAGAGACTTATAGGACAGTCATCACACCTGGTTACCTGGTCCCTCTAAGGAAATCCTAAGTTAAGATTTGATCATGTATACATTCCTAAGCTTTTAATGGGGGACAATACAAGAAACATACATTATAACATGGTTTTTGCAAAACCATACAGTACTCCCCCTTATCCTCAGGGGATACATTTTAAGACCCCCAGTGAATGCCTGAAACTATGGATAGTACTAAACTTTATATATACTATGCTTTTTCCTATCCATTTTTACCTATAATACGGTTTAATTTATAAATTTAACACAGTAAGAGATTAACAACAGTAGCTAATAATAAAATGAATAATTATAACAACAAATTATAATAAAAGTTATATGAATGTGGTCTCTCTCTCTCTCTCTCTCAACATCTTATTGTATTATTCTCATCAATTTTTAGGCTGGGGTTGACCACAAGAAACTGAAACTAGAAAGTAAGTAGATAAAACTGTAAACATTAAGTAATTGTTCATTAGATCATTACTTTTTCCATTGTTAAGTGTTCCAAACATTTTAGTAAGTCTATGCTTTTTAAAACTCTATATTTCACAATATCTTGAGTTATTAAATATTATTCCACTAAAAGCATCTGAATATTTGACCTGGCCTCAACTCTCATATATGCACATACTCTCATATATTATAGATGAGATTACATATAAAAGAATGGGCATCCAGTGTACCAGTATTGCTACGCAAGAAACCACTCCAAATTTGTGGTCTAAAACAACAATCACTTTACTAGCTCAAAATTCACTGGGCTGGCAATCTAGTCTGGGTTCAGCCAGGCAGCTCTTCTGCTGGACTCCTGCATGTAGCTGCAGTCCTCTTGCTTTGTAGATGGGGCTGGAAGGTCTAAGAAGCCCTCATTCACATATGTGGGTGCCAGGCTCTGTTTGTAATACTTTGCTAATATCCTATTGGTCAAAGCAAATCATATGGCCAAGCTCTAAGTCAGAGTGGGACATTTATTTTATTTTTATTTTTTATTTTTTTGAGTTGGAGTCTCACTCCGTCGCCCAGACTGGAGTGCAGTGGCATGCTCCCGGCCACCGCAGCCTCAACCTGCTGGGCTCTGGCGATCCTTCCGCCTCAGCCTTTCAAGTAGCTGGAACTACAGAAGCGTGCTACCATGCCTGGCTAATTTTTGATTTATTGTAGAGATGAGGTCATGCCAAGTTGCCCGGGCAGGTCTCAAATCCGTGGGTTCAGGCAATCCACTTACCTTGGCCTCCCAAAGTACTGGGATTACAGGCTGAGCCACCGAGCCTGGCCAGAATGGGACATTTATATGTAGGCCTGATTAATGGGAAGTTTTAGCTGTAATAATTACTAAAAAGTATGATAAATTAATTAAAATAATCTTTCTTCTTGATATTCAAAATACTATTGCAGTTGCTGCCTTTGACTAAACAGTAGGCAATCTCTGGAGCAATGGTAGTTTATTACAACCTCTACATTATGTTGCTCTTCAAGGATGTTGATTAACTGTTTCCTGATGGCAAAAAAAAAATCATTTCCTTCTTTTTTAAAATTACTAAAAAGGTCAGACTTAAACACTGAGGTATGTGAAAATCAATATTTCAATATATCAGGCATAGTTTCAACACAACTACAGAAAAATAAAACTGAAGAAGAAAATATGTTTGCAGAACAAATATGGAGAAAGTTTCTATAACTATGAAAAACATAGTGAATAACAAAAATATATATTCTCAGCTTTTCAGGCAGAGACCAGAAATACCAAAAAATCACAAGAAGAGAAAGAAAAACACATATTATGGTTAAGCTGAGGATGTTAATAATAACTATTACACTGTTTATAATCCAAAAATCCTGTAAAATAAATAAGTTCTCAAGTCAAATGAAATATCATTGGGTTCAGTGAGCATAATAGTATCCTGGCTCAATAAATGAAGAAAAAAATACAGTAAAAACTGGTTTACTGCTTTAAACCAGTTCATTAAACATTATGTATTCCAGAAAATGACAGTCAAATGTATTGAGAGCCAATCTCTGGCATCCATGTGGAATTTTGCAGTTAGAGTTGACTTCAATGTAACTGGAGAAGGTTGTAAAATCTGTCCCTAAACTGCTTTATCATCCTAATCTCCTGCAAAGCATAAGCAAACTTCCATGTACACTTAAACATTTTATTCTTCCACATGTACACATCTTGATAGTTCTATGTCTTGATGTCCCTTCCCTCTCTTTTCAACCTGACTTATTTTTTTCCCTCTAAAGACCCAGTGAAATATCACTCCTTTGTGAATCCCTCCTTAATGACCCTACACAGAAATAACTCACTCCTGTGTACTCCCACAATACTCATTTCTTTGTTTTCCCAGGCAATTCTTGTTACCCCTTGGGCTGGTTTTCTGGGCATTCAGAAAGGGCCCAGATTAGGCCCCTCAGGTTTGTGATGAGATGTCAGATCAAGCTATCTGCTCAGCTGGAGAAAGGAGGTGTATTGGGATGAGGATGAAGAAGAGATGGAGGTTGAAAAACGGGAAGAAGCAGGGAGGGAAGAAGAGGGGAGAAAAGAAGTTGAGAGAAGAAAAATCAAGGAAGAGGAAAAGTAAAGAAGGAAGAAAGTCTTTGAGAAGTAGAGGAAGGAGTGAGAGAAGCTGCTGTAGCTCACAAAAGAGCTTACGGTGAGTCTGACTCTAGGTTTTTTTAATGACAACACACATTATCTTTTTTAATGTTCACAATAATTTTATAAGATAAATACTCTTAATAGCTGTATTTTATGGGTGAAGAAACTGAGCCATGGAGATTTGTATACCTGGTCCAGAATCTCACGGTTAGGAAGAGGCACAGCAAGAGCATTAACAAGGGTCTAGATAAGGGTCTTCCTGCCTCACACTGATCTGCTCTTTAGTCAACAAAGAGTGACTCCAGAGACTGGCCAGGAACTGTCTCCTGATCATTTTACTTAAGACCACAATGGAGAAAAATTATATTTTGCAAAGATATTATGTAAAAGAGACCTCACCTATTCAGCTAGACAACCTAGATTTTAAATCTCAACCATGAAAACAACGACTAAGCTAAGTATTTGACTTATTCATTCTCAGCTTGTAGCAGAAATTCTTTCCCTGAATTCCTTCAGGGTGACGCCCCCAGCTTACCTTCAGAGAAGTAATAAGCAACAGCCTTCTAAAATCTAAAGCTGTATTTGTTGCAGGTTTGTTGCTTAGGACCTTGAGCCCCACTAGAGGGGTCAGGGAGCACTGCTCAGGGGAGGTAAAACTTAGTAGTGAAGAGGATATTCTCTGCAGTAGTTCAAGGTCTGCCTCCAATTATTACTATGGGACATGTGAAATTATTGGATTCTCTAAGCCTCAGTTTTGTCATCAAAGTTTATGATTGACCCTAGTTCACAGGCTTGTGAAGATTACATGAGAGAATACTTGTAAAGCACTTAGTACCATGCCAGCGTACAATAAGTACTTAATAAATGTCGTCATCAAACAGCTTCCTCCCATATAAAACTTCCATGCAATTCCTTTCTGGAATACATTCTAGGAAAGATTTTGCCTCTCCTAAAGCATTGACATCCTTTTCTCTATAGGGATACAGAGCTTTTCTTTTAGCTTTGACCACTACTAAGATCAGAGACAAAATTCCACCTCAACTTCAGCAGCTTTATGGAATTATGTTGCTTGCTAGCATCTAGTCCAACATTGCTTTCCTTTCCACATATATTTTCTCATCCTAATTGTCTATTTGTATTAGTATAAAAATTATTATAAGATGCTTTAAATATTTGTGGGATAATGCAAAAATAATAAACAAATGATTGTGTTTGTTCGTATGTCTGTTCAACCACCAGAAAATACTGTTCCCTTAAAGTGGGGAACGTGTTGGTTCCCCCCAAAATTGAGCTTGATGATTTGCATGCAACATGCTCTTAGAAAACACTTACTAAATTAATACATGAATATTGAATTACAGGGGTATCATACTTATGAAGGTCCTAGAGAAAATAATTAAAATTCTAGTTCTAGATAACAATCAAGTAAATTTCAAAGTAAATTACTTCAAATTTATTTTTCAGTGAGAAGTGTTTTCCCTCCACTTAGAAAAAAACCATCTTTCACAATAATTTCAAGCAATGTCCCCTCTTCATTCTCTCAGGAGAAAAGTTTGCTGTGTCTACTGATATGTGTATATCAAGATGCAGTCATAGACTTTCCTGTGAGACAACCCCCTCATTTAAACAATGCATGTTTTTGGAACTGAATTGGAATGTAGGAAACACTATGCCTAGCTGTGTCACTTGTTAGCTGAGGAAACAAGGTCCAGCGAGTTTATATATTTTAAAGGTAGCAACCACAGAGCTGAACAAGAATACAGTCTCCTCAATCCCCATCCAGGTTTCTCCCATTATCCTCTCCCATAACTTTCTGGAAGAGCAAGTGTCATGAGTCATTAGTCACATACACAAAGAAAGAATCATCTGTTCTTTCACTTTAAGTTTCCTTTCTTAAATGTCTTATGATACAAACAGCAAATGATTTAAATGGAACTGGTGCTATTGGTCTGGCGGGACCTCTGAAGAATTTAGGGACAGGTCTGTAACCAAGGGATGGTTAACCTTCCCACCTATCAGCTTACAAAACAAATGTCCTGGCCTCCCAGGGACCACCTCGTACAGCCCACATGAGCCATTGTCCCTCCGCTGTTCCTGCCCCAGCAGCTTACGCCCTCTCAAATCCTCCTTTCGATTTCTTATCACAACGCATTATTATCTTCTTTATCTTTTGTATGAATTTTTTTTTTTGCAGAAAGAGTGGGAGGGGGAAGCTATCATTGCTCTATAGTGCATAAAGCAGATTCTGCTTATTAGTTGGATAGAAAAAAAATTTTTTTTTTTTTGGGAGTCGGAGTCTCACTCTGTTGCCTAGGCTAGATTGCAGTGGCAACATCATGGCTCATCACAGTCTCAAATTCCTGGGCTCAAGCAATGCTCCCACTTCAGTCTCCCAAGTAGCTGGGTCTAAAGGCCTATGCCACCATGCCTAACTAATTTTTTTAATTTTTTGTAGAGACAAGGTCTCACTATGTTGCCAAGGCTTATCTCGAACTACTTGACTTAAGCAATCCTCCGACCTCAGCCTCCCAAGGTGCTGGGATTACAGGTGTGAGCCACCACACCCAGTGGCAATTTTTAATCAGTTGTAATATATCTGGACAATCCCATTGCCAGTTATTTTCTAGTAGATCTTTCTCTGACATGTTGGATTTGTCAGGGTCTTCATTTAAATCTACTTCTCTCTATATCTATGTATTCTACAGTCAGTGTGATCTTAAAATTAGAGTTCACATTTTCAAAATATTTAGAATTTACACAAAATGTTTGGTTTTATTTCCTTTCAAATGGTGACATCAGTTTAACATTAGTTAAAAATTATAACTATGATTTTTTTTTCAAGTAGAGATGAGGTCTCGCCAACTATAACTATGATTTTATGCATCCACCCAAAAAAGTTATAACTATGATTTTATGCATCCACCCAAAAAAGTTAGAACTTCATGTTAAAGCTCAAAATATAAATTCCAAGCACAGAAAAATTAACGGATACATGCTAATTGCTAGAAATATTTGCTGCTCCAAACAGAGAAAAGAGAACTAAATTATATTAATCTTAATGTCTTTGTAATCTAGGAGGCTTTTCAAGAATATACCCAACATGAGGAAACAGTGTTAGAGATTTACAGATATTTGCATGGTTTTCTTTCTGCCAAATGCAAATTTCTTAAGGAAATAAAAAGATCTAAAAATTGCAGCATGTCAAATGAAAATGAGCGCAGGTGAGAGCAAGATTTGCCTGTTGCAATATCCTTGCCTCTCACTTTGGAAACAAGAGAGCTCCTTTTTACATTTTCCTCCTTTTTTTTCCTTCAAAACTATTTTAGCCACAGTCATTTTGAAAAGGATTCTCAAAATCCACCTTATTTTAAAAAGCTAATTAAAAAAGATAGCTTGAACCTGATACTAGATTAAAAAGAACTCTTGCTACTCATAAAACTTTAGTTTCTAGACTGAAGGTTTCTATTTTTAGTTACTTCCCCAGGAATACAAGTCTAATTTGAAACAACTGCAGGTACACAGAAGTAGTTTCCTTTTGGACAACATTATGTGGTATTAGCCCGCTCGCCACTAAACTGGAAGCTCCTTAAAAGTGAAAATTGTCACTAATTTTTGTCTTATTATCCAGCACACAGCCTGACACACAGGGCTTAACAAATGGTTGAATAATAAATAAATAAGGGTATGGTATGATAAACTTTCATATATATAAACTTTGCTTGCAAAAAGATGATCCAGAAAAGAAACAGAAAAAGGTTTTAAATTATTAAACTTAAAAATGTAAAGTTTAAAGAGATTTTCATGGTCTTCCTGCCAAGCTCGTCTTCCATGCTGGAATTCCCTCATGAAAAGCTAAATCCACTCTCACTGCAGCCTGCCTGACCTCTGCCTTCTTCTGACCCTCATGCTTCCAGACGCAGCAATGACTAGAAATTGCAGAAAAAGTGTCTCGTTTCTAAAGAGGATGGATGGGTTTTTGCCTTCAGCAGAGTAATCATTCACTCTCTCCTTAAAAAAATATAGTTGCAAAAATGTGTTTCTCGCCATCTGTTGTATTGACTCCAGTCCTGTCTTCCACAGTGCCAGCTCTCATTCCTGTCTTTTTCTGCAACCTGGGACTTTGCCATATAATGCTGATGGTGTTCAAGGCCAACTAGCAACAAGGGGGGGGTGGCGATGAGGACAACTGGTACGTTTATTATTTTTCTATAGTCCAGAAGAAACCTTGAGAGGACACTGAGAAAAGGCATTTTTTCATCAAAAAGGAAATTATTCTATGTGGAAACTTTAAAAACAGACTAGCATTTTGAAGATATGAAATGTTTAAAGGGTAAAAGCACTTTTTTTTTCAATCTATGAAAAACAGTTGTCACAATAAACCTTTGGGCTATTGTTTTACCTTAAGCCATTTAATGAGAATGTATTAAAAAAGTCTGCACATTCCTCCCATGATCAGCAATTTCAGAACAGGGGTGTTTTCCAAGAAAAGGCACAAGACAAATCATGGAGATCTGGTATATCTAGCCTTACCAAAGCAGCATCCACTCCACTCCATGGTACGGTAGCTTACTTATGCCACGTCTCTTTCTTAAAAACCTTAAACATGGGTTTGTACTGATTCAAAGTTTTTTTCGCTTTGTTTACTCAGGTTTGTTAACTAAGTAAGATGTGTACATTTTGATATTTTAACAAAATCTCATTAGTTTGGTCCTACAAATTTGAAATTTGTTGTTTGAAAGTTAACCTTTGCTTTAGTTATGGACATTTAAAAGGATTTGAACAAGCAAGTAAAAAGTGGGAATATGCTAGTTACTCAAGAGAACAGTTTATTCCTAAAATACTTTAGAAACTCACTAAATACTTCCAGTCAATATGCAAATTGAATCAAGATTATCTGTCCTCCAGAGTCCAGCCCTGTGTATATGACTGAGGAATTCTCTGACCCTGACTCAGTTTGGATCACTGTTGCGTATTTTCAACAACCTGAGAGTTTGACCATTTTTTGAAAGCAAAAGCCTAGATATTTTCATTGTGTTTTACTACTTTTTGTCATACGATATCAGTGTCAAAGGAATGTCTTCCTGTCCCAGTATCTGACAACCACTGTTCTCTTCATTTTTGTCCTGATTTTGTCTCTCTCTTTCTCTTGCTCTCGCTCTCGCTCTTGCTCACTTTCTCTCCCTACTCCTCCCTACCTCTCTCTTCCCCATAATCTTTTCTTCTCATCCTTTCTTTCTTCTGTCTTACTTTTCTTTCTTTTTTTGGTTCACCAGTGCTGGTTTGCATATAGAAATATATGAAATATGTTTTGGCCAGAATTTTTATTACAGCAGTTTAGTCACTTGTGTTAGGCAATAAACTGTTAAAATATTTTATTAAAAAAATTATTAGTGAAGACTTTAACAAAAAATACCTGAATAAATACAATAAACCTTACTGCCAATTTCTATTTTCAACAATAATAACCATAGTTATCTATTACATGCTTTACAAAGTTTTTGTAGAAGAGTTATGAAAAGAAAATAAAACTTCATTTCTTTCAAAATACATTAAAAATTATTTCTTCATCATTGACTCAGATTAACTTGACTTCAGAATTTCCTATTTCTTTTTATTATATATGAAGGGGACCCCCAAAATCTCAATTTATTTATTAAAAAATGTATATTTATTTTTACATGTTTAAAACCTCAGTCACCTTCAAAGTACCCCCATTTGATGCAGTACTCCTATCAGATGTTTTTTCCGCTGCTCAAAACAGTTTTTGAACTCATCCGTTTTGATGCCTTGTAGTACTTCTGCCATTTCTTGTTTCACTTCTTCCACATCAACAAAATATTTCCCTTTGATGATATTTTTTATCCAGAGAAACAAAAAAAAAGTCACTCAGGGAAAGACTGGGTAAATAGGGAGGGTGGGGCACTAAGGTCATGCTGTTTTGGGTAAAAAACTGCTGAACTCTCAGTTCAGTATGGGGAAGTGCACTCGGAAATTACCCATCATAAAATGGGCAAACAAACACATTGAAAGAATCTCCAAAAAGAAAATTCACTGAAGCTGAACTGAGCTTCTCACAACAACACTAGCTGGTGTGCTGATGCCAATGGGTTCCTAGAACACTTACCCAGTAGAGGAGGCCTGTACTACAAGGGGCTCGTCCCCCAAAAAATAATTCCAGAATTTTGGGTGTCCTCCCTCATAATTAATTGTCTAAAATCTCTGGTGCAGGTCTTACAAAGATCTAAAATCTCTGATGCAGGGTGTATACAAAGTTAACTTCAGTTATTTGGGAAACAACACAGACTTTAGCTTGGTCATTGTCTCCAGAAAAATACCATGTGACTTCCCTAACTGCCAAGTCTCCAGTTAACAAAAATTGTGGCTCACTAACTGTCTCTATTGTTATTACTAATTTAAATTGCCTGCCAAGACATAAAGCTAACAGGAAACATAATAACTTTTTACAATAGACCATGAGCTTATAATTAGGAATCAAACATGAGATTTCTACATAAGGAACAACGCCCAAGCATGCTTGGAAATTTCTTTAGAATTTAGGCCCTGTGTCACATTTCCCTGCAGACATGTCATCAAAGTCTTCAGTTTCCGTAAAACCAAAACTATAATTGTCTTTTCCATTATTACAGTTAATGTGGATAAAGAAAGAAAATAAATACAACATAAGCAGAGACTGTAAATAAAAAACACAGCTGTGAAAAGTTAACCCCTAGCACTATCCACAATAGCAAAAACATGGAACCAATCTAGGTGTCCACCAATGGTGGATTTGATAAAGAAAATGTGGTACATATAGAAGACTACCCAGTCATAAAAATCAATAAAAGCATGCCTTTTTCATCAATGTGGATGTGGCTGGAGGCCATTATTCGAAGTGAATTAATGCAGAAACAGAAAACTGAATACCACATATCCTCACTTATAAGTGGGAACTAAACAAGGGGTACACATGGACATAAGGATGAGAGCAACAGAAACTGAGGGCACTTAAAGGCGGGGGGGGGAAAGGGAGACAAAGGTTGAAAGACAACCTAATGGATACCATGATCACTACTTGGGTGACGGGTTCAATAGATGCCCAGGCCAGGCGCGATGGCTCACGCCTGTAATCCCAGCACTTTGGGAGGCAGAGGCAAGAGGATTGCCTGAGTCCAGGGGTTTGAGACAACCTGGGCAACTTGGCGAGACCTCGCCTCTACAATAAATCCAAAAAATTAGCTGGGCATGGTGGTGCATGCTTGTAGTCCCAGCTACTTGGAAGGCTGAGGTGAAAGGATTGCCTGAGCCCAGCAGGTCAAGGCTGTGGTACCGTGAGTGTGCCACTGCCCTCCAGCCAGGGCAACAGATTGAGACTCTGACTCAAAAAAAGAGAAGAAGCCCAAACCTCACCATCACACAATATGCCATGTAACAAACTCCCTGAATCTAAAATTATTTTTTTTAAAGTTAACTTTTATATTAAACTTCTGTATAATAATTATTAAAAATGTAATAAAAATGTGTTCCCAAGTCAAAATTTAGAGTCTATCTGCATAGAACCAAAGGGAATGAGAAGAGCTCATTGACCTCTGACCTGTCACTGGCCTGAACTCTCATATTGGACCAAGAGTGGATAGCATGAAAACTTGACTATCCATGACCATAAAATAATATTTTAAAAAGGAAAAGAGCAAGGGCATAGTAAGAGGTATCAACTATGCAGCTAACGTCATGGTATGACTCAAGTCAGTGAAGAAAAATCTACTGCTTTAAAATGATACAGACATGCAAAGGAAATATAAACTATAAACATCACTGTGCAAATAAAAGATAATATTTTTTCTAGTGACAGGAAAATTAAAATTCTAAAAGGAAAGTTAAAAGGGCCAATGGTCAAAATAACAAAAACATGGGTTAGTAAGAAGCATCCTCTTTAACCTGCCAGGAATGATGGCCGTGTATCACAAGCATCCCTTCTTCCACAGGACACCATCCACCATGATACTCTACTCATCCCTGGTGGAAGGACACTGGACTGGCATGCAGTTCAGTTTCCCTTTATTAAATTATTCATGGGAAACAGGCTCATGGGCTTAAAAAATTTTTTTTCAGGTCCCAAATTAACACAGTAGTCTAAAAAAAAACCACACATCTTGCCATAAAGTTGTAAAATAAACTGTTCTATATATACAAATAAAATTTCTAAAAAACAGAAACTCAACCCTTGGTAACAAAAAGGAGTTATTAAAATACATTTTTAATGCTTTTTTGATAAAATATTTCTAGCATTATTTTCCCATATTTGTTTTAAGTGCATAACATAATGATAATAATTTAAACTTTTGTTGATGGCTAGAATGCTATAAGCATCTTTATTTTATTAGTTAATACTACAATTATGTCTCTGTTTCCTAATGCCTCTTATCTCTTGACATTAGATTATAACTTCTGCTGTTATGGAGCCAGCTTCTAGCTAATCATTTTACAAAAAGATAATTATACTATGGTATCTTAAGTAAGTATCAATGAACTATATGTGAGGCCTGGGAGTCCAACTTTGGCTTTAGCCAAGAGGTTTTCTCATTAGCAGTCTTATTCAGTTAATTTCAGATGAAAACAAAAAATTAAAATTAACAACAACAAAATCCAATTTATGAATGAATGTAGTACCTTTCTACTGGGAAATGTGGTTATCATATCATTTTCTAATAACACAAGGGTATCAGAATTAATATTATTTAGCACTTCTTCAAAGAAAGTGAAAGAAAATACTCTCAAGTTCAACTAAATTTCTAGTTCTTATGTCTAAAGGCTATAACATCTAAAAATGTCACCATATGCCTAGTTGCAGAGGTACATGGCTGTAATGCTAGCACTCTGGACCATCAACGTGGGAGGATTGCTTGAGACCAGGAGTTCAAGACCAGCATGGGCAACAGTGACCCCATCTCTACAAAGAGTTAAACAGAAAAATGTTACCATAGAAAGAATGTACAGGTGACCCTTGAACAACTCAAGGGTTAGGGGTGCCAACCCCCATACAGTTGAAAGTCCATGTACAACTTTTGACTCTCCTCCAGACTTAACTACTAGTAGCTTACTGTTGACCGGAAGCCTTACTAAAAACAGTTGCTAAACATATATGTCATATATTTCATATACTGTGATCTTATAACAAAGTAAGCTAGAGAAAAGAAATTTCTATTAAGAATAGCACAAGAAAGAAAATATGTTTACTATTCATTAAATGGAAGCAGATCATCATAAAGGTATTTATCCTCATCATTTTCATGTGGAGTAGGCTAAAGAAGAGGAGGAGAAGGAGGAAGAGGCAGAGTTGGTCTTGCTATCTCAGGGGTGGCAGAGGCAGAAGAAAATCCATGTATAAGTGAACCCCCGCAATTCAAACCCATGTTGTTCAAGAGTCAAATGTATATTTTAAAACATAGTATTACTGCATTAAGCTTACTGCCATGTGATAGCTTCTGAAAGAGACATTATTTCACAGCTCTGCCCAAAGAGAAGGATTTAGTAGTTAAAAAAACAAAACAAAACCTCACTACAGCACCCTACTGACACCATCTTGGACCCTCTGCAATTCTCCATTTCAACCCATTTGTCCACTTGCCTACCTTCTTCTCTGACTTGGTTACTAGGATTAGGAGATCCTACCATTTCTACTTGTTTCAACTTTTAAGCAAAAGCCTTCTTTCCAGAGACCAACAGTGGTTTCTTACCTTGGCATTTCCCCCTCTGCTTTGCCATTTGACTGAATGTCTCTAACTAGAGAGGCAGCACTTTCAGAACAGTCCTTGACTACTTTCCCATACACACCACACACACACACACACACACACACACACACACACACACACACTTCCTAGCAACATCCTTATGGCTCCCTGCTAGACAGTCAGCAGTTGTAAATGCCAACATTGTTGAGAGCTCTTCTGATGAATATTCTAGGTTATAGCCAAAGAGAATACTTTGCCATTTGTCTTTCCTCTTAACTAGTCAAACAATATGGGGGAGAAAAGCTTTTGGATTATGAGTGCAGTTAAAATCAGTTCTAAAAATCTAAAGTCATGCGGTATAGTCAAAACAGTAACTAAAAAATTGAACTAAAGCCCAAAGATAATGTCACTTTATGCTCTCTACCCCCCTGGTATGCCTCAATGGAAATTCAGGAATGAGAGAGAAAATGATTTGGATTTATTCCTAATTTAAATCTGATCAAAACACCAGGATCATTCCAGATTCTCTTCCACTATTTTTGCATCTCCAAATTAGATGTGCGATGGAAATGAGCTTGGGCAGAAAGCCTCAGGCACGTCACACTGAAAATCAATAGCCAGAGAAAGACATTCTGGGTAGGGGACAATCTTTCTCTTACCCAGAGCCCTAACTCTCAGCTATTCTTTTGGCAGGTTCATCACGGGATAGGTGGGTAATATCTAGGGCAAGTTTCCCATTTGGTAACTAGGAAATGTTACCAGATATGGTGGGGATGGGAATTAAGTACAGAAACTGGAGAAATTTGCACCCAGAAAGTGAGTCTAGATCTGTTTAGCTTCATTAACAGGGGCTATGGTTAAATTGTATTCCTTTTCTTCATTCTTTTTGCAAATATTCCTGAAGGGCAGGGGAATGGAAGAAAAATAATTTTTGGCTTCCTTCTTTATTTATAGTCCTATGCTTGTGAGGAGTTTGCCAAAGGGGGGGAAAAATCCACGTAACTAATCAGACAGAAATAAGCAGCAGCATATGCTTTGTGTCTGATTGGGTCAGCTGCATCACGTACCTGTTAGGATTTCAAAGACAGGAATTTGGTCCCAAGCAGTCTTTCTTTTCCAGACAGAATATATACTTTCCTGTTCCTGATCAGTCATCTTATAAAGGGCAGATCAGCACAGAGTAAGGAAATGGACATTCAGTCTTATATATCCACCACTTCCCATTGGGGGAAGAGGGAAGAAAATAAAACAGCCACTTTCCATAAATGACAATATGCCATTAAAGTAAGCATAATATGCACACAAGAAACTCAGTGAACCTAAACTGAATCCTTGCCAACTCAACTCATAGACCCAGAAGACCAAACACAACAAACCGTGCCCAGGACAATGGCTTAGGATGGTGGTCCTGGCATTTTTCCATCTGCCCTCAGATCTGCACATGTTGATAAAGGAAGAAAATGGAATGAGAGAAAGTGCTTGGAAACATTAAAGTCTACATAGAAGGATGAAAAGCTCGGTGGAGTGGAAATAGGTGTAAGAAAATTTAAAGTCATGAAAAATATGTCCTTAAATCTGTTTGGCAGTGTTCTCTTTGAGGAGTGATCAAGAGGTAGTGAGCTGGAATGCTTTCCCATCAAGGGGAAATGGAGCTCTCTTTTGCTAAGAATATCTGTAGGATTCTGAAGCCTTATTAGAAAAAGTCTTTGTTTTTAAGGGTTTTTTTCCTTCTTTCCAAAGAGAATGAGTAATTAGAGGTCTTTGAATTATCTGTGCTTATCTTTCTAAAATCAAAGGTCTTTATTGTATTTCTAAAAAAAAATTAAGAGGTTATATTTCTATCTCTCTTCTCTGAAAATCATGCCCCAAAGAAATGCTTAATAATTTTAATGATGAAAAATATTCCTTTTTAATAAGACATTTACCATTTTCTCTCCTTATAATCTGATATTGTAACAATGATATAAGAAACCTTGGAGTTGGTGATGATTGTGATTCTGTTGTGTTGCTGTATTGGTGACAGTGTTTGTGCTCATCTTGTTACACTGTATCACTAAGTCAGGAACAGATTTTTGACACACTGTTTCCTCCCTCAGTGGAGAATTAGGTGCATGCCTGGGGCTTAGCTGTTTCTTACCCATAAAAGGCTCACCGAATGCAATGCAATACAATAAAGAAATGCAACATGAAGTTTTTATGCCAACAGAAACCTGAGGCCAACGAACCATTCTCAACCTTTGAACATATGTCCACTAGATGTTAAATCCTTGGTATTGGCTTCCTCATTTGCAAATTAAAGGAATAGAATGAGATTAACTATAAGGCTCGTTTCAGCTATAAGATTCTAACATCCCACATAATGAACAAGAGAGCCTCCATCACATTTACATATTAATTAGGAAATTTTTACCTTAAATAAGTTAACTTCTTTAAAATGAAACTATTCAGAAGCCTAAGTAAAACCCCAAAGCCTCAGGCTCTGTGTAATTATGGCAAACAATTTATTTAATCCTATAACTAAAATTTTGTGGTGATTGCCCAAAATTCCAACATGAATTGATTTTTTAAATAAGTGAAACAACAAAGAAAGCCAATAAAAACAACCAGAATAACAGAAAAACAAATGTTATAGTATATCTTTCATAATAATATTAAATAACAAACGTTTTTAAAAATAAAAATCAACCAGGCATGGTGGCCCATACCTGTAATCTCAGCACTTTGGGAGGCCAAGGCAGGAAGATTGCTTGAGCCCAGGAGTTCGAGACCAGCCTAGGCAACATAGCAAGACCTCACCTTCTCCAAAAGAGTAAAAAAATAAAAAATATTAGCCGGGCATACGTGAAGCTGATGTAGAAGGATCGCTTGAGCTCAAGAGGTTGAGGCTGTGGTGAGCCATGAGCATGCCACTGCAATTCCAGCCTTGGCAAGAGAGTGAGACTTCTACTAAAAAATAATAAAATAAAATAATTAAGTTAAAAAATAAAATACATTATGAGAATGGTAGATAAATTTTGTGGTACTTTTTTCTTTCCCATGATTGATTAGGGTACCCCTTGATGGATATGCTACCCTACTTAGAGAAGTTTACTTTTCAAATACATGGTTAAAGAGTGACTGTGATAAAACTGTGTGGCTTACGGCAAAGACCACAGTTTAGGCACTATGCTGGATAGCTATGTTTTGTAAATAGAAAGTATAAGCCTGTATAATTTTATAATGAATATGAACAGAAACACAATAGATGGCATTAAGAATATAAACATACCCATAATTATCAGTGAAATCAAAATTTCCTTTTAAGCTTTTGCCTTACCAAAAAAAATTTGCTATTTAGAGTTCTTTTCAGATCATGAAGTGTGTATAGGAGAATGGCTAGAAAAATAAGAAAAGACTGTATGACTAGAATATAAAGAAATAGTTGAGGAGATGCAGAACTGAAATTAAAGCATGTAGTAGGGTACATGTTATAAGGAAGGAAACACAGGAAACAGAGAGCATATGATTTGTGGAAAATCAGATTGGACCCCTTCCAGTATTCTAAGAAAGGTTTTTGGCAAACTGGTAGACTCTTATTTACCTAGTCTCTTGGAGTATAAAATTCCTTCAAATGTACGTTAAATATTTGGAAGCAATTGGTATGTGCCGTATTACTTTATAATGGCTAATAAAAGAGGGAAATCTAAAATGTAAAAAAGTTATTGTATGTATCCTGACATCTCAGTTCTTAAAAATGTTTAATTTTGAGCCTGAAAATGAAACCTGTAACAAAGCCAGAAAGTAAAGCCTGGCAATCAGGTTTAAGATTGTAATCATATTCCAAGATAGCAATCTACAAACAAGATGGCTAGAAGCCATAGACCTCAAACCTATGGAAGGAGGCAATCGGGTTTAAGGTTTCAATCATATTTCATGATAGCAGCCTATAAACAAGATGACTAGAACCCATTAAACTGCACAGATCTCAAAGCTTTGGAAGGAAACCTAATTGCACAATAACTGTGGTAGGCAGAGTTCTAAGATAGCCTCCAGGATTCCTGGCCCTTAATGTTCACACCCTGTATAGCCCTTTCCCTTGAGTGTGTGAGAGACTGAACATAATAGGCTTACTTTAGGTTCCACTGGATGACAAAGGTGATGGGATAGTCACTGATTTGAATGCATTACATCCTATGCATACTGGAAAGAGTTTTCTCCCATGGGCTTCGAAAACTTCAGCTGCCATATTGTGAGCTGGGCACATGGCTGGGATCTGAAGTGGGCTCCAGGAGGTGAGAGCAATATCTGGCCAACAGCCAGCAAGAAAATAGGGACTTCAACTCTACAACCACAAAGAACTGAATTCCACCCCTGGCCTGAATAGGCTTGGAAGAGGACCGTGAGCACCTGATGAGAACCACAGTGTGACAACATTTTGGTTACAGCCTGGAAAGATTTTGAACAAAGAACCCTGAGGAGGCCTAACTCTAGACCCATGGAAACTGTGTGATCAGAAATGTGTGCTAAGTTGTCAAGTTGGTGGCAGTTTGTTACATGGCAAGAGAAAACTAATGACCAACACTTACTTGGCTGCATCTGACACATTTCACGGCCAACAAACACACCTCCTAGGTGTATGATCTGAACTTTTGGCAAAGTAGATTAGAGATATTCTGAATCTAATGCACAAACCATTTTAGAAAACCCTTTGGGTTTGAATTGCACTGCATATGCACTGTAGACTTGCACAGATAAGTGAATTTCACTTTAAGCCATGATACTCGATGCCTGTCTACCTTAACTCAAACAAATCTTGTTCACAGGTACTACTTCCTTAGCATGTTATGTTCTATGGTATTTTTTTTAAAAACTCTCATCTGCTTTCCTCATAGCCACCCTGATAATGGCTCTGAAGACAGAAAACAAAGAGAAGTAGGTTAAATGACTCACTGAAGAACACATTCCTAATTAGATACCAACTTGAGAAATCTGGGCTATGTCAAAATCTGTACATTTACTGTAAATGTTTTTGCCTCCTCCTGTAATTATTTGCAAATATTTGTACAAAACATAGAGATGTGATTTGAGGAGTAACTACAAACTTAAAATTATCTCCCAAAGTGTGATTTGAGGAGTGACTACAAGCTTAAGCCCAAAGCTCTCATCACCTTGAAAAGGAGCCCAATATTTTCTTTTTTTTTTTTTTTTTGAGTTGGAGTCTCACTCTGTCGCTCAGACTGGAGTGCAGTGGCCGCTCCGGGCCACCACAGCCTCGACCTGCCGGGCTCTGGCGATCCTTCCGCCTCAGCCTTCCGAGTAGCTGGAATCACAGGCACGCGCTACCATGCCCGGCTAATTTTTTTATTTATTGTAGAGATGAGGTCTCACCAAGTTGCCCAGGCGGGTCTCGAACCCGCGGGCTCAGGCAATCCGCTTACCTCACCCTCCCAAGGCGTGGGATTACAGGCTGAGCCACCGAGCCCGGCTTATTTTCTATTATTATAATTAACACTGTGCCCCAATACAAATATATATTGAACAAATGAATACACATATACACACACACACTCAGGTTAAAATAGTCTTAAGAAAGACTAAATACATTATACTACAAATCTAAATACATTATAAAGTAGGTGTTAGGTATGAGAACATATTAGCCAACTGGCCGGCAGAAGATTTCTTAGAGAACAGTACACAAAATAGCTAAGCTTTGCTAGAAGAGGAGGCTGATCTAAGAGGCCTTGGAAAGTCAAGAGACAGGATAAAGTCACTGGGTTACAGGGCACCCTGAAGATAAACTGATTTTTTTGTACTGACCCTAGACATAGATAAGATATTGGAAGCTGGTTTTCTAGTTAATAGTATTCTACCAGATAAGTCCAACTGCCCTGTAGACCCATATAAAAAACTAGCAAAAAGAAAGCATTAGCAACTTGTCCATGTTTGGTGAAATATATGTGACCAGAGGAGGAGGTAAGAGGGATTTGGATTTAATTCATTTTTCAAATCAAAGGATAAACAATTAAATATGCCATTAAAAATACTGGGGGGGGGGTTAGATCTCGAGCTATAGACAAGTAGGCAATGCACAAACAAAGACACATGCAGTTGTGGCCTAGACTGACTTCTCAATTTTGAAATCAAAATATGATTATATAGAGCAGGGATCAACAAACTATGACTCACGGGTCAATTCAGCCAGGAGGCTGTTTTTATAAATAAAGCTTTATGGAAACACAGACATGCCCTTTCCTTTATGTATTGTTTATGGCTGTTCTCTCACCACAATGGCAATGTTGAGTAGTCATAGCAGAAACTATAAGGCCTAAACCATTTACTATCTCTTTACAGAAAATATTTGCCAATCCCTATTCTAGTTCATCTAAAAATTGGTTACTTAGTCCAAGCCTACATCTACCATTCCTACAGCATATAGAACAAATATACATAACCACATTTAAAGAAAGACCATGGTTAGTTAAATAAAAAGCTAAATGAGATTAATAGTAAGTAGACATAACCAACATTTTATATATTGAGACTTGCAGTTGATTCCACAAACACAGACCTATGCAATATGAATTGTGACAACATCTTGCTCTTTATTAAACATTCTCAAAATGGTACACATGTTCTTTTGGTATTTTTCATCACTACATAGCATTCATTTATTGCAAGTCCCAACTTGAGATTTTAGTCACAAAATATTTTTTGATGGATATCATTTTTCCATAGGCCTTTGTGTATTGCAGCTTTCTAAAAAAATTACACAATTCTCAGTGTACAAATTAACTCTAGAGCCTGGCTGTGATTTTTTAAATATGATAAAAATGAAAATTAAAAAGGCTGTGATACCTTTTTAAATGATAAGATATGCTTTGTAATAAATAATAAATCTAGTATCTTTTAGTACCATTTACGAAGGACACCATTGTTAGAAAGCCAGAAAAAAAAAATACAAGGAATATCAAGCCCATTCCTAGCATTTTCCAAAAGGCATTTAATTCAGTTAATCAGCATATGTAATATTAGTCAAATTGTTTAAGTCAAAAGCAACTTCAATTAATATAATTTATTTCTTTTTTATGGTGCAGAGTCTTTGCGTTTCTGATGAGCAAACATCCATATCCTTGAGAAGATTCTTTTTTGAGAAAAATATTTGATATTGTATTTAGGCAACCATCCCAGTCTAAAACCATGTAGAAATGAAATGACATCATGTCTAAAGAAGAATTAAAGTCAAAGTACCTGATTTTTATAAAAGGTTGTCAGCTCTATAAGAATATGTCTAGCCATCTAGTATAAGAAATACAAACCACAAAATAATTTCTCCAAATATGCCTTCAGAGAGATCAACCATTGACTTTCAATCCCAGTTACCCAGAGCTCAGATAACATATATGGTACATGTAATATTTGAGAGGTTCAAGAGGCTATGCTAATAGTCCATTTCTCAAGGTTGCCTATGCTGTTTTCATTCATTCATGTTTACATCCAAATATTACACACTTTCTGATGACTTACCAAGTGTCAGGTACAATAGCTGTTCTTTCACTATGTATGAAGCTCACCAGCAACAGAAAATTCTGTTTCCAAAAAAAGTTTACAATGTGCCCATAATGTATGTACAATGTACTATGCTAAGTTCTAAGAATAAAAATGTGGATGTGTACGAGATATATCTTGGGATTTCATAAATAAACAGAGGCTTAGGTTCCATCCAGTCCCATTGGGTCAGAATTTTTAAGATAGAAACTTTTGCAAGTTCCACTTGTGATTCTGAAACACATTGAAGTTTAAGAGTTACTTGTCTGGAAGATACTCCATACAGTATAGCAGTATAGAGATAAGGAAAGTACCATGAGTAAAACAGAAGCACTAAGTAGAAGTAATCATAGAGATCTTCTCAGAAGAAATAATCTTGAAGTTGAGTTTGAACAAATAGAAAGTTCTCCAAGGACATAAGCACACAGAGGTAGCACATGTGCAGAAGAGGCAATCCACATGGAAATAAATGAAGGTATGAAAACAGCATAATATGTCTGGGTACTTGCAAGTGCTAGGTATGGATTAATGGCAAATTTGCAGAAAGCCTGGGAGAAGTTGGAAAGATAGTCAGAAGGAGACAAATCATGAAAGGCCTTGTTTGCACTGATAAAAATGTTACTATCTTGTGGGTCATAGAGAGTTACTTAAGTTTTGCAATCAAGAAAGTGATATGACTAGACAAATTACAAATAGTGAAGGAAAATCAGATGGCAATAGGGAGAAACATTATCCTGGGTGACAAATATGATGAAGATCTGAACAAAAATACTTATGTTAGGAAATAAAAAGAAAGGCAGACAGGATAGATTTTTAGTGAGTAGGATGTGATAAACAGATTGTGAAGAAAAGAGGAGGAAAATTACTAGTTTCTAATTTGAGGTCTGATTATATTATGCACTTATTGAAAATAATAGCTTGCATTTATAGAACATTTGCACTGTTCTAGAAGCTTTGTTCATTCAATCCTCATTACATATCAAGAGACAGGCATATTGCCCATTTTAAAGATCATAAGGCCATATATGAAAAGCCCCAAACATCATACTCAACAGTGGAAAATTGAAAGCTTTTCTTCTAATAGTAGAAACAAGACAAGGATGCTGACTCTTAGCACTTTTATTAAACATAGTACTGGAAGTCCTAGCCAAAGCAATTAAACATGAGAAAGAAATAAAAGGCATTTAAGTAGGAAAGGAAGTGAAGTAATTTCTGTTTGCTAATAATATAATCATATATATATAAATTCCTAAGTACTTCTCCAGAAAACTGTTAGAACTGATCAACAAAGTCAGTAAAGTTGCAGGATACAAAGTCAACACACAAAAATCAGTAGTATTTCTAACAATGAACTATCCGAGAAAAATCAATCCCATTCACAACATCAGAAAAAATATTTTTAGGAGTAAATTTAACCAAGGAGATAAACGATTTGTATACTAAAAGCTACAAGACACTAATAAACACAATTGTAGATTACACAAATAAATGGAAAGGTAGCCCATGTTCATGAATTGGAAGAATTGTGTTAAAATGTCCACACTCCCCAAAACAACTTACAGATTTAATGTAATTCCTATCAAAATCCCAATGTCATTTTTCACAAAAAAAGAATAAAACAATTCTAAAATGTATATGAAACCACAAAAGACCTCAAATAGCCAGAGCTACCTTGAGCAAAAAGAACAAAGCTGGAGGTATCACACTACATGACTTCAAAATCAATTGCAAAGGTATGGTAATCAAAACAGCATGGCACTGGCATAAAAATAGACACATTGCCCATTGGAACAGGACAGACGGCCCAGAAATGAACTCACATATTAATGTTAATTTATTTTTAACACGGGTCCCAAGAACACATAATGGAGAAAGGACAGTCTCTTCAAAAACAGTATTGGGAAAATTGGATATTCATAAGCAGAAGAATGGAAATCAGACCCTTCTCTCATATAATATATAAAAATCAATTCAAAATGGATTAAAGGCTTAAACATAAAACCTGAAATGATAAAAATGAGAAAAAACCATAGGAGATATTGGTCATAGCAAAGGTTCTTGTATATACCCCAAAAGCATGACACCAAAAGCAAAAAATAAATGAGATTTCCTCAAACTAAAAACTTCTGCACAACAAAGGAAATGAGAGTGAAAAGATAAACCATGGAGTGGGAGAAACTGTCTGTAAAACATATATCTGATAAAGGAATAATACTCAAAATACATAAGCAACTCAAACAATCAATAGCAAGGAAACAAATAACCCAATCAACAAATGGGTAGAGGACCTAAATAGATACTGCTCAAAAGAAGGTATACAATGGCCAACAGATATAAGAGCAAATGTTCATCACCAATCACCAGAGAAATGCAAATGAAAATCACAGTAATATATAACCTCATACCTGTTGGTATGGCTATTATCAAAAAGACAAAAAATAATGTATTGGCAAGGGTGTGCAGAACAGGGAACTTTTGTGCACTGTGGGACTGTAAATTAATACAGTCATTATAGGAAACAGTACAAAGGTTCTCAAAATAAATAAATAAATAAATAATTATTGTATGATCTAGCAATCCTCCTTCTGGGTATACATCCAAAGAAATTGAAATCAGTATGCTGAAGAGATATCTACACTCCCATGTTCTTTGCAGCATTATTCACAATAGCCAAGATATGGAAGCAACCTAGGTGTTCATTATCAGATGAATGAATATAGAAAATATAGTATATATACACAGTAGAACAGTATGCAGCCTTAAAAAGCAAGGGGTGGGGGTGGGGGTGGGGGAGGATACCATCATTTGCAATAACATGAATGAATCCAGACAACATTATACTAGGTGAAATAAGCCAGGCACAGAGAGGCAAATTTCGCATAATCTCACTTATATGTAGAATCCTAAAAAGTTGAACACACAAAAATAGAGAGTAGAATGATGGTGACCAAAGGGTGTGAAAAGAGGGTGGATGGGGAAAGAGGAGGTGTTAATCAAGGAATACAAAGTTTCAGTTAGACAGGAGGAATAAGCTTTAGTGATCTATTATACGAAATGGAAACTATAGTAAATAATAGTGCATTGTACTTAATTTAATAAAAGAAATTTCAAATGTTTTCACTATACCAAAAAAAAAGTATATGAGGTAACTAATTTGTTCATTAGTCTATCTTAATCATTCTGCATTGTAAATATATATCAAATATCACATTTCACTCCATAAATATATACAATTATTATTATTTTTTTAAACATATTTTTTATTATAAAATTGTGGGGTACAATTAAGGGTTAAGTATACAAATGTGCATCGTTCAGGCACCCTTGTTAATAAGGGGTGTCTCCCCATCCCCAGACAGATATTGACTACCATTAGTCCCACCTCCCTT